>VUQH01001936.1:29564-39838 GCA_015106775.1 Etroplus canarensis
AAATGAGAAATATATATAGATATGTATATATATATATATATATATATATATATATATATATATATATATATTGCGTAATTATAATTTAGTCTGTGTAACACACTGTCGATTGCACACAGACACACACATACACACTGTGTTACACTGCTGGTTCTCAGTCTCGGTCTGTCTCCTTGGCTTTGATGTGAGCTGGAGGTGGCAGGGCACCCCTTGAGGGATTTGAAACCCAGTCACAGTGCGCAGTCTGGGGCCGCTTGGCTTTGAAGAATGGCCAGTCATGTCCTCTTCAAGGCATTTCCATTTGAATGTAATTATTTTTCCTCAACACATACAACTGATAGCATTAATGTTTGACTATTACTGCTGTATTATTGTACTAGCTTTACATATATACACAGTTACTGCCATGAAAAGAGAATACGCTATGTTCTATGTAGACCTGATCCTGAATTGGATAAATGGAAGAAACTAATGGATGATTGGACAGATGGATGGGTCCAGACTAATAACAAATGAACCAGTAGATAAACCCCTTTTGATGGTTGTCTTGCCTGATCTGGTGTCATTATCTGGTTATCATTTTTGTGTTAGAGAGCAGTGTCTTGAAAATTATTAAACTGACTGTAGTGAACTCTGCCACAGATATTCATTGTCCCTAGAGGATAACTTTGATCATAACTTTTTTATGCAGGCCAATTAATATAGCTCAGTTATTCAGTATATATCCGGACCAAGAAAATAGGACACTTTCATTAACCTAAGCTTTGTGTCTAGCCATAACAAGCTAAACAGCTAACCTGTGAGGGTTAGCATGCCAACCTGCTCTGTTACCAATTCATTTAGCTAAAAGCTCAGTTCTGCCAAAGTACAGCTACAAAGAAACTGTAGTATGGCTGTAGACCCACTTAATTTGTGTTCTGCATGGAGTGAAAGTGATTGGTAGAGGTTGTGAGATGAAAAAATAGCTCCCATGTACACCATTTGCCCTTTGTGAAAATATGTCATTTTAAAATACTTCATGGTTATTGAGGGCAGGCCTTGCTCTCTGCTGTAGTTTTCGTGTGTGCGTGTGTGTGTGTGTGTGTGTGTGTGTGTGTGTGTACGTGCATGCATGTAAATGAGCAGTATTCAAAACTTGGAGGCAATGACATAACAGCTGGAGTCTAGCTAATGACTGAGCTACTTGTTTGGAATGGACAGATGGACGGGTGGAAAACTGATGTCACTTACTCTCCTTCATACCCCACTAACCTCTTATCTCTTTCTTTCACTCTCTTTTTTTGTCTTTGACATCCATCTGACATCCATCTTTACTATTAATAGCTTTAATTGCAATTTGCATCATGTAACCATTTGCATTTGCAATTGTGCAAATAGCCTTTTTTAAAGTCTTTTTCTTTTATTAGAATATCCCAGCCACAGGGGCCACACGCAAGTGTACTCCTAGTGCCACTCCTAAGCCTGGGTAGAAGGTTGCGTCAGGAACAGCATCCGGCGTAAAATCTTTGCCAAATCTAAATGCGGATTCATAATACAGGATCTGCTGTGGTGACCCCTAACGGGAGCAGCTGAAAGAAGAAGAATTCTTGTATTAGAATAAGACTTGACAAATGCATATGCACCTCCTCCCCTTGCATAAACTGAAGGAGAGAGGAAAGTCAACTGCATGTCCTCATGTGCACAGGCAAATACACAATGCCCATAATAAAAAGATGTCAACTCGATCAGATGGAAGATACTTCAAAGAACTCCAAAGATGAATGGCTCCTGCATAGGTTTGCCCCTTCTGATAATGAAAGAAGACAACAGGGAGAGAGAAACTTAAATCCATCATTGGTATATTCTTTATTCTGTTCAGTCAAACTGATTGCTTTGCAACAAAGGGAAATGGAAAAATATAAGAGAAGTGTGAATTATAGAACAAATCTACAACAAGGCATGACTTTGAAATCTAGACAGGGAACAGATGCTATAATTTCTTCCTTTAAAAATGCAATATATATTCTCTATTGAGAAATAATCTTAGTTGTACAGTATTTTTCTGAATGTAGGGACTTGTAAGATTACCTGTCTTTTCTTCTGTCTTTTCATGAATAGCTTAAGAGGATAAGGTAGCTGTGTGTCTGTCAGTCTGATTTGTCACACAAAATGCATCTGCCCATTTTGTACTCTTAACTTTGTTTATCAAAAGAAACACATTCATTATTAATGTATCCTGATGAAACAGTGATGGATTGGAGTTATAATATGGATCCCTGAACACTTTGTAGCTGTTGTTCTTCAAAACAAAATGCAGTCATTTCTTTTTACTTCCCTTTTTCTTTGTTTGTTCCATCCTTTGCTGCAGTGGAAATAAAATCTCATTTCTCATTACATTGGGCTCAGGTCTAGTCAGCAGCAGGGTTTTAGCTGTGCAGCACTAAGTCACAGTGGAGCCCTGCAAGTTCAGCCAGCAGCACCCACCACTGATTTTGTTTCTCGGGTGTCCAAGAACTTAGCAAGAGCTTTAACGTAACATTTCAGATGACTCTATTCTTGGTCAGGGAAAATTTCTGCCAAAAAAATTAATCCTGGTCTTGTCCAGCAAGAGATCTCAGCTCCAAATATACATGATCTCAAGAAGGCAGAAGCCACTTTTGTCTAGGCCAGGCAACACAGCATTGACACTACTCAAGTCTGACTACCTCTCATTTGCAAGGGCTGAAGTTGTACTTCACACTCATTCGGTATTCATGAAGGAGGAAAATAGTCATTCAGTTCAACTTGTAAGGTTACGGTGTTGATGAGACTTCATCTTTATTCAAGGTCTTATAAAAGGTTCGTTCCAGCCTAACTGAGGATGTTGCTGTTTGGAACATCAAGAGAGACTGAGGCTGGGAGTAGACAGTGAATTATGATCTGATGCTGATCACACATGAAATGTTATCTCTTCACATTAGCCTGCCAGGGTTACCCTCTGGCACCAGATACAGATAGTCCTCTCCCAGCTCAGCTATCAACACATATAGGAGAGTTGATAGCTGAGCTCTATGTGTGTGTGTTTGTGTGCAGACAGTAAACAGGTGAGAACTTGAGAGCCCATGGACAGCGTATGAGCTGCTCTTAGTCTACTGGTTTCCCTTTAATACACAGTTCAGTGGGTTTCTTCTCACAGTGGATTGATAGTTGTAGCATGCAGAGAGACTAAACAGATTGCCGTGGTAACCAAATCTGTCAGATTGGACTACACAGCAAGTTTATCAGGTGGAGATTGACTCTGTACGGAGGACTCAAACATTGGAGGCCTGTGCTTCAGCCTTCACTAAAAGGGCCCAGAGGCTCAGCCTAATGGATATGACGTCAATACAGAGAGGGAGGAGGAGGGCCATTAAAAGGAACATCAAGGCAATAAAAGTGGCCACATGTGTGTCTATCCTACATAAGTGTATGAGGGGAGACGGATGCTTTACATATAGAAACAGAATGCATGAATACAGTGCAAATAGGATACCCACAGAGATAAAAACAGGGTTTGTTGATGAGTATTTTTTAGTTTATTACTTACAAATGAGGGGAAGAAACTGTAGGGACAGTATAAGTATTTGGTGTGTGTATCAGTGATAGGTGTCTGTGGGCTGAAAGAGGAGCCACACATGAGTATGAATAATAAAACAGACATGGGGTGCTTCTGCCACACAGTCTCTCACGTATGCACAAATGCACATGTACGCATATTTTTCCCCTCTGCTGGTGGATGAACAATGCTTTAAAAATGCTGTCTGCACGGAGTGCTCTGAAGAAATGTGAAAGTGGTAATGAGGGCTGATGGATGGTACCAATGGGGCCAAAATTTGCAACACTGCAGAGAACTGCAGAGGTAGAGAAATAAAGTGAATTTGAAGCACTCTGGATCCCACTGCTGCATCATTGTGTGTGTTGTTTACAAGAAAGCTGTTCAGTTTGTTTTTATGTGAGAGTTGTGGGAGCTTCTTTTTTGGAAGCGGTGCACGCTAATGAATTCAGCTTACCCAGCATCCCCAGCTGCCTTGCGACCTCACCTCTCAATCACTCTCAATGGGTACCTTTTATTTATAGAGCCATTATTTTTAGCCCTCTATAATTTCATCCGTCTGCCTCTTGAAGAATTAACGGCAAGAACACTGCAGGGAAGGATGGAGACCAAAAATTAGAGGGAGAAAGACAGCCAGAAAAGATGAAAAGATTGAAAGAATCAATTGAATCGAGTTAATTTTTCTACTCATAAAAGAAAACTATTTTTTTTACAACCTGGCTCTTATTTTCTCAGTTTGAGCCTTCGCGTTTTTGAATTATTAAAACATTTTAGTCTACATGTGAATTGGCAAGACTTTGGAATGTAACATTAAAACATCTGGGGGATGAAACAAGAAAGTGAGGCAAATTGTAGACTCTGAATCTTCATATACTGTCTAGAACACATATTTGGAAGTCAGCTAGACTAAAATATTGGTTATAAAACCAGCATTTATAAAGCTGTTGAAATAGTCTCAACCCATGCACAGCTCTTTCAGGCTGTGCTTTTCCAAAGTGATGCTTTGACCTGAATGTTTACATCAGCATCCCAACATGAAGCCTGTTTACAGGAACATAAAAGTCAGTAGCTTGGAAGATAGCACTTGTCCATTTGTACCATAGACTGTATACAGTAATTTGAAAAATGAAGTTTTTAAAGGAGCTGGTCTGGAGCATTCAGGTGTGTGTTAACACAATGTCACAATCTTCCCAGGAGTGGACGTCCCAGTATATTCATCCCAAGATCAAACTGTGTAATGCTCAGGGAAACTGCAAAAAAAACCAAGAGCTACAGTGCCAAATGTGCCAAACTCATAGAGACATACCCTAAGAGAAAATACATATACATGCACCACTTTTTGATTTTTATCTTGTGGAATTTTTGAAAATATTTTTTTTAATTTCACTTCACCAATTTGGATTATTTTGGGTCCCCCCCCTCCCCAAAATACCTGGGATCAACCATCCAAAGCAATGGACAGTGCAGGGTGGAGTGGGTGGAGATGAGTGTCAGGGGTGCATTGCAACAGAAGGATAGCAGCAAGAATGAAAGGGAAGGTTTACAAGATGGTAGTGAGACTTGTTATGATGTATGGTTGGGAGACGGTGGCACTGACAGAAAGACAGGAGGCAGAGCTGGAGGTGGCAGAATTGAAGATGTTGAGGTTTTCCCTGGGAGTGACCAGGATTGACAGGATTAGAAATGAGGACATTAGAGGGACAGCTCAGGTTGAGAAGTTTGGAGACAAAGTCAGAGAGGCAAGGCTGAGATGGTTTGGACATGTTCAGAGGAGGGATAGTGGATATATTGGACAATGTATGTTGAGGATGGAGCTGCCAGGCAGACGAAGAAGAAGAAGACAACTCAGGATCAAGATCAGCTAGGACATTTTTCATAATAAAGACGATTGGAGACAGGACATTATGTTAACAGGGTCAATAGCTGGATTGCAGCCTGTGCTTGTGTGGTAATCAAACCAGTCAACAAAGTCAATATAAAAACTTGGTCACCATTAGGGAAAGGAAACATTCAAATCCAGTTAACTGTGTTCACGTAATTGGAGGTGGAAAATCTTTCCTTCAAAGTCATTGGACTACAAAGAAAAACCATTTCTTCAGCAACACTACTAAGTACTCAAGTAAAGTCAAATGTTTTTTTGTTTTACTTTTCATTTCAAGCATGTACAGGTACTGCATGAAATGAAATAGCATTCCTCCAGAACCCTTGGTGCGACATGCATAACTAAGAGACACAGAAGCAAACATGGAAAAAACATTTCAGTAGTGACATTTAAAAACAATGAAGACAAAAAGACAATAACAAAGCAGTGCTGTCCATTATGCAGTCCTGTGAGATAAAGTGTGAAGGATATTAAATATCATTTAGTATATGAAAAAAGTAAACATTTTCATATAAACACTGTAGTATTTTGTGAGCTTGTGTTTATTTGCGTGTGGTTTGATGGTTTGTGGGAAGCAGCTGTCTGGCAGTGAGGGGCTGAATGCTTCAGTAAGTCTTAGCGGAAGGCAGGAGGGTGAAGAGTTCGTGTGAGGGCTGTGTGTTGTCGGCCACAATGCTGGTGGCTTTACAGATGCAGCGTGTCTGATAAATGTCTGTGATGAAGTGTAGAATATTGTGAGAATGGGTGGTGGTAGATGGGCTTTCCTCAGTCGCTGAAGAAAGTAGACACCGCTGAGGTTTTTCTGGCGGTGATGCTGGTGTTGAGGGACCAGGAGAGACACAGAGGAATGTGGTGGTTTTGACGATCTTCGCAGAGGATTCATCTATGTTCAGTGGGAGTGGACACTCTGTGATCTCAGAATCAGAATACTTTATTAATCCCAGGCAGGAAATTGCTTAAGTCAACAATCATGTCCTTCATTCTGTCCTCATTAAGAGACAGACTGTTGACTCTGCACCAGTCTGTTAGCCGCTGCACCTCCTCTCTGTACGCTGACTTCGTCGTTCTTGCTGATGAGACCCACCACAGACGTGTCATCAGCAAGCTTGATGATGTGATTTGAGCTGTGCATTGTTGCAAGGTCTTGAGTCAGCAGAGTGGAAAGCAGTGGACTGAGCACACAGCCCTGGGGGGGGGCCCCCAGGGCTCAGTGTGGTATTGCTAGAGATGTTCTTACCGATCTGAACTTACTGAGGTCTTCCAGTCAGGAAATCCAGGATCCAGTACCAGAGGGAGGTGTTCAGACCCAGCAGCCTCAAGTTTCCAGTGCTGAGGAATGATTGTGTTGAATGCTGAACTGAAGTCTATCAATAGCATTTGTACATCTCCTCCCTCCGTGTTTTAAGGGCTGCCTTGTCACCTGCTCTAAATGGATCCTCAGCAGCCGTCTAAAGTTTCTGGTTGTTGTGTGTAACGATTGTTTTATAGGTGCTGACATCATCAATGCATTTACTGATGTAGCTGGTCACTGATGACGCGTATAGCATTGGCGCTGTCACCAGCAGTTGCAGCCTCCCAAAACACAAGCCAAGCAGTGGTTGAAATCTCCAGCAACAACAAGCAGTCCATCAGGGTGTGTGTTTTGGAGTCATAACTGGTCATGGCTGCAAAAAGTGAGCTGTAGACACTTGGACATTGACATTGTTTCGATGTTGAAAAAAAGTTGGGTCAGGCTGTCTGTTACAGAATAAGAAATGTAGATCAGCACATCTTAATTTCATCTTATTTGTTGCATGGTGAACAATGTGATGGACTGAAAGGATTGCCTCTTTGCCCCTGATGTCAACATTATGGCCTAGGGATGTTGCAGGTTCCCTGGAAAGTGAAAAAGCTCAGCAGCATCAGTGAGGGGATGCAAACATGGAGGATGGTGGGTTTAAGTCATCTCCATGTTGTGTGCTTCCTTTTTTTCCCCCCTCTTTTTATTTTTTCTTTCCTGAATGTTTTCTTTATTTGGCTTTATTCTAATCGATAAAGAGAAAGAGCAAAAGTCTTGAAAACAAGCATTCTCTTGCTAGAAAGTCTGACGACAACCTTGGGGCAACTTTTAAAAACTACATCCATGCAATGTGGAGGGAACATCGACAACTTTGGTTCAGCTTTCATTTTGGAACTATTTTTTAAACACGACGTTAGACAAAAAAATGCCACGCGATGTTTAGTCACCGTTGAAGTGTTTGCTGGGTAATAATAACCAAAAAGCACAATTTTTTTTTGTCTCTGGGGTGTCCGATGTCTACTGCTGCACTGCCATGGATATTTTTGGCTTTTTGAGGGGTACAGAGTGTTACTGCAATGTCCAGTGTTAAAATGCAGCTCTGTTGCTCCATGATCAAGAGACTGACTGAAGGACTGAAGTGTTAACACAGTCACTGGCAAGAAAAGTAATGCATATTTTACACGAGCTTGTCATATTGAAGGAATGGTGCAATTAACATGAGTTAACAGAGAAAATTCTACTAAAAAATAACCAAGCTCTCAGGAAATCAGAATATTCAACCGGAAATAAAATCTGTGTAAAAATTGGTGTAAAAATCATTGCTGTGCAGCCCTGTGTCTTATTATATATTTATATTGTGTGAATAGTGGAGCTACACGAGAGTTTAAACATGATTTTACACTGGATGATTGTTTTGCAATATTGAAAAAGGTATTTAGACTTTTTGCTTGAGTAAAAGTTGTAATCCCACTGAGGTAGCTTACAAGTACAGAAATTGCAAATTGAAGTATTTAATATACTTTTAAGAATTCTACACAATATTACTGAAATGGTAAAATGGTGTCTACTTATATAGCGCTTTTATCTACCTTATTTCTAAGGCCCAAAGCGCTTTACAGTTACACTCACTCACCCATTCACACACTGATGGCGGCAGAGCTGCCATGCAAGGCACTAACCAGGCCATCAGGAGCAACGTGGAGTTAAGTGTCTTGCCCAAGGACACATTGACACATGGGCTGGCAGAGTGGGAATCGAACCTGCGATCAACCAATCAGAGGTCAACCGTTCTACCTCGGCCGCCCCATTTGACATAATTATTGATTAATGAATGCATGTTTCACTTTAATGTTGCAGTTGAAGGTTGATACCACTCCATGGCCCCCCCTCTGGACATACCCTTGTGTCCATCCCTTTATGATCACAGTGAAGCCATCTTCTAAAGGCTGCTTCCAGCAGGATAACATGCCATGTCACAAAGCTCAACTCATCTCCAACTGGTTTCTTGAACGTCACAATGAGTTCACTGTACTCAAATGCTGTCAGAGTTGTGGAAGAATGAGGATTTGACCCAAAATGCAGAGTCTGACATGCAGAAAACATTTAAAAGCTCTTCTAAACTGCATTTTATTTGCAAAGTCTTGCCTCATTTACCCTGAGTGTCCTGTACTGAGCATGGTTTTGGATGTTGGAATTATATTGAAATGGAAAGGGTTATCTTCTCAAAGATAAGAAAGTTAAATATATGCATTGTGTGCAACATCTGGTGTTTTGCAATAATACAACAACAATGTGGTATGTGCATGGCAGAGGATTTGAAAACATGTACAAATATTAATCCGTTTTTTTCAAAAATTACAAAAAAAAAATTAAAAAGCAGTATATGGATAAGGTAGAGTGTTGAAACTAAATTTACATTTTTGCACTATGTGGATTTGTGTATTGGAGGGTATATGATTTGTGGATGATATATATGTTTATATTAGGCTGTATCGCAGTTATTAATCCCCACGGGGCGAAATTAAGTATTCTGATTCACCAGTTATGTCAGCTTTGAAGATTTTGGACCAAAAAAACCAGTCTGAACTCAGGTGTAAAAGCTACACAGGTTTATTGAAGATATGTGAGCAGAGTTGTGGGGTTGACAGAAGTCATCCGGTTTGGCTAGATAGAGTACCAACAGGGTGTGGGTTCAGATGTGTCCGAGAGTGGGTCAGGTGGGTTCCGAGAGGCCAGTTGTGGTCCAAAGTCCTGATATGAGAGAAACAGGGGGTCAATAACTGGGCAGGCAAGACTAGAGCAAAAACAGACTGATAACAAGCTGACATAGACTGGAGCTGGCCTGACTTACTACTAAGCTGTAACTACGCTCTGGCAGAGTCTTATGGAGTCTGCAGGGGTTATATATCCAGATGATGACAAACCAGCCACGGGTGTGCAGACTCCACTCCACCCAGACCTTCACGCACCTGGAACTAAGCAGAATGATAAGACCAACCCAACCCCAGAGAGAGAGTGATAGAGAAAAGGGAGAGAGATAGGAGATAATTCATTTATCATATTATTTTGATGGCCTTTTTAGTATTTCACGTTTTGTTTTTGTGTTATGTTATTTATGTTCTGAATAAAGAATTCATTCATAAATGAACAGAAGCACCCCCTACAGATACTGATTAAAATAAAATATCCTTCCATACAAATCATACTATAAACCAACTCAAAGTCACAAAAAACATTCCACTGTTTGAGTGTAAAAATTTCAAATCATACATCTATTTGGCCACCAGATGTTGCTGTGGCGACATGTTTCGAATGTTCTAATTGTTCCAAGTGTTCCTTTTCCACCGTCACTACAAAATGCAGACTCAAAGGCCGGGGTGGTGAGGAGAACTAAATGTGAGCTTTAATGAAAGCTGATTAAAAAAGACCATAGCACTAAACAGAGTTTATTCAGTTTAGTCTTGAAGGAGTCCCCAGAGATGCTGAGCACTTGTTGGCCCTTTTGCCTCCACTCTGTGGTCCATCTCATCCCAAACCATCTTGATTGGGTTTAGGTCAGGTGA
>VUQH01001938.1:0-14184 GCA_015106775.1 Etroplus canarensis
GATTGATGGATGTAGTGAAGGAGGACATGCAGAGGGTTGGTGTGAGGGAAGAGGATGCAAGGGATAGGATGAGATGGAGGCAGAAGATCCGCTGTGGCGACCCCTAACGGGAGCAGCCGAAAGAAGAAGAAGAAGATATAGTTTTTAAAAATAGAATCAATTCAAAAATCTTTGGAAATGTTTTTTTAATAAATATTCAAGTTGTCCAAAAGTTCCAGAAATTCATAAAATGAATTTTATATTGAGTAGGCTATACAATTTCATTAACATAAAAAAACCACAGTCCCCTATACCAGGATGGTTTGATCCAACCTGGCACAAACCATCCTCCACAGTGGATTAATCTGCATTGGTAATTTTACGCCAGATACCCTTCCTGACGCAGCCCTCCATGGTGAGAGGGGCTTGCGTCCCCACGTGTAATTGAACCATGGACCGTAAGCTTCTTAGGCGAATGCGCAAACCACTATGTTACAGGGGACACTTAAACAGTATATACAATATGTAATATGAAACTAGTTAAGGGGTCCCAGTGAGGAATGATTTCCTGTGACGTTCTGTGGAGCACCGTGGTGGGATGAGTCTGCTGCTGAACGTGCTCCTGTATCTGTCCAGCACATCATGGAGAGTCCTTAACTTGGACAGCATCCTCCTAATAAATTTATTTAGATTTCTTTTTTGTGGACATTTTTCTATGCATGATTATGTTTATGATTCTTTGTGAAGAAATGTTTATAATTTAGTTCACACATTAAATTTGGGAACACATCTTTATTATAATCCCAAAAGAGGGCACTTTAAGTTGATAATTATTTTTATGTGCACAAATCACTATTCACAAATTAAATTTTTTTTGTTGACACACTTTTAGCTTTTTTTGATATATATCTCCAAATAGATTAAAAAAAAGACCACTATAGATGAGCAATGTTTTGCACAGTTATAAAATCAGACACTGATGCTACAGTGCTGTGTTTTACCTCTTTTTTTTCCAACCAAAAACACTTTTCTCTGGTTATGTGGGTATTAGGCTGAAAAGATGTTTCACAGGGGGTACATCACTGAAAAAAGGTTGAGAACCCGTGGTATAGGTCACTCACACTTCTGCTGGTTTGTGGGGAAACCAGTGGACCTTTCTCCTGGGCCGGGCCAAATGGACTGGAAGCTCCGCTTGATGGAGACGAGTTCACCCTGTTATAAAACAAATTTATATCCAGTTTATACTGAATATTGTTTTAGGTTCTTAAAAGATGTTTATATATAAAAAAAAAACTCTACAATTCACATCCAAAACATTTATTGCAAGCCAACGTTTAACCCCTTTCCCCATAGCTTTTATCAAAACCTGCTCCCCTTCTGTGAAGAAAAACAACTTTTTCTAATTAATCGACCCATTTGATACTTGAATTTAACAGGATGTACCTGTAGGAATCAGTATGCTCATTTGCGATTTGGGTGCCTATGCTGCCTGCATAGATCATCGTGCCCACGCCGGTGGAGAAGCCGGGAATTACAGGTATTTGCTTTGGGTCGTCTGTTAAGGAAGGAGGACAACAAAGCTCAGTCAAAAGACACATGTATACATGACTTCACATCACAGTAAGCGTTTCTTACCCTGGAGAGCCTTTGAGCTGCCTGCCTCCTCTTCATCTTTTGTGTGAGCAGTCCCCCTAGTGGCGCAATGGAGTATTTTTACTGCTTTAGCCAATGCTGCATTGCATTTTGTGTCAACGTTGCATTCAAAATTTTAAAAATGAATGTTTGCCACACTTCCTTCCTTCCGCAATTTGTCTGAGGTATGTGAAATCACAGTGTGATAAACAAATCAATACTTACGAAATAACCCTGTTTAAAGACACGATAAACTCAACTTCTTTGGTCCATGGATTTGTGAAACTAAACCACTGACTTTGGAGTGAAACATAGGAGCCGTATTTTGTTTTAAACTTGTAGCAATCTGTCTCAATCTTCTCTTTGCTTCGCAGCACTGGCAAGAGATTGGAAACAGGAGTCATCACAAACCACAGCACACAGTTATGAGAACAAGTGTCTGCAAACTCTAAAAGATACAGATAAGGTTACCATTTCTCAGTCCCTTGAATGTTTGAACAGAAAAAACACCTTCTAAAATAAACTGATCTGCAATTATTCCAGGAAATTTGCCAGCAGCACTGGCTTTGCTCCATCACCTTGCCTGTGTTTCCCCGCCATGTGCTGTAGGTCATCCTGGTGAAAGTACTCATAACAGGACGTGCCGAGAACTTCCTGTGGCAAATAACCTATGACTGTAGTGGCTCTGGGAAGAGAGGATAAAGACAGAATTTGGTTATTCTGGCTTTCCCCAAACTCTTTCACTGCCTTTCAAGATTGCACAAGTTAAAAGCAGCAGGTGAAAATGGAAACGAAGTGAATACAGGATAGATAACACTTTACAAAAAGAGACAGAAAAACTTGTTTAGTTACCTAAGAATGAATGAAGAATGGACTGACAGTTAACAAAGTCCTTTCCCTAATAATCAGAATCAGAGTACTTTATTAATCCCAGGGGAGAAATTGCTTAATAATGCTTTATCATGGATTTTAATTGTGGATTTTAGTGCTTATATTATTGAATTTTTAAGAAATGATTGGTTCATAATTATCTAGAAATCATTACCTCTGATTTTTTCGTGCAGAGTTAAAACAGCTCGAAAACAGCAGTGTCCAAGACAACAGGACACATCCAAACACTCATTTTATGGACATTACAATCCAGACCAACACTCTTAGGAGTAGCAATTCTTGTGAACATAGAAAAGTTGCCATAAAATGGCAAACAGCCTTGGCCTTGAGCAAAATTTGACTGAAAACCCATTGAGGGGGGTCATTGTGCACTGGTTTAACTAAAATCTAATCAATACTCCAGGAGGAGTAGTGATTCTTGTGAAAGTGGAAAAGTGGCTCTAAAGCAACAGATATGATCTTGACCTTGAGCAAAGTTTTTGTGAAGAGCCATCAGGTGATCATTTTATACCAGGGCTATGCGGAGACCTCGAAAGGGGCATGTGCTGAAAGTCTTGGCATGTCACAGCAAAATTTAAGTTGAGGGTTATGCAGTGACCAGGTGGCAGGTCATTTATTATGATCTAATAATAATTAATAATAATAAATGTTCTCGGGAAGGGCCACAGGAAGGCCTGATCCACAAAAAAAAAGCTTGGAAAAAAGGGCAAGGGGTAAAAAGGGGCAGGTGCACCAACCCCCCATAGCAACCCCCTTCTGCATGTGACTGTGGTGTACAAGTTTCAACCCGCTTTCATGAGTCTTGTGAATTGTGGAGCGACGGACGACGGACAGCTCGGTGCCTTCTGTCCTTCGGCCAGATGAGCTAAAAACAGTAACCACTCATTCATTACTTCTTACTCGAACGTCAGCTGCTTTTTGTGTTGCCAAAAGTAGTCAAGCTTCATAGTTACTGAGTAGTTCCTCATCACTTCAAGATTACTTCACCATTACCTACTGTAATGACGTGCTGGGCATTTCTTCTCCACCCACCTCTTTTCGCTCCAAATGCATTTATTTGCTGCCACTGCATGCCATTAAATGTTGTCTTCTCTCTCCCATAGTCTGTGTCTCTCTTTGCGCTCCTTTCTCTCTTTTCTTTCTCCCTTCACCCCCAACCAGTCAAGGCAGATGGCTGCCCCTGAGCCTGGTTCTGCCAGAGGTCTCTCCCTTTTAACAGGAAGAGACCTCTGGCAGGGTTTTCTCTCTAATACTGTATTGTCTTTACCTTAAAGTGTAAAGTGCCTTGAGGTGACTTTTGTTGTGAATTGGCACCATATAAACAAATTGAATTGAATTGTTTCTGTCTCCCCTCAATGAGAGGCACTATATTAACTAGTAAGAATTATGTAGGTACTTGGTAGTTTTCCCATTAGCTTTACAATTAATGGGGTTTTAATCAACATAGTCAGAAAATGTAAACATTAATACTCAAATTCATGTAATGTTCTGCAATATTACAAATGTAGATGCTTTAAACTGAGAGTAATAATGATGAAATAATCATGAAGAAATGAGGAACGACTGTGTAAGTACACGGCCGATGTTCAAGAAGTCACAGGTATGACACAAAAGGGTGACCCCTGTAGCGTAGCGGTTTACACTTTTGCCTCACAAGTGAAAGGTCCCTGGTTCAATTCCAGGTGGGGACGCAAGCCCCTCTCACCATTGAAGGTTTTCACCAGGACGGGTATCCAGCGTAAAAAAGCCAAATTACCAATGTGGATTCATCTGTTGTGGCGACCTCATGGGGAGAATACAAAGGATGCTGAAGGTACATTATTGCAGTTATGACACAAAACTATTTTGTGTATATTTTGTGAATTTTTCTGGCTTGAAACATATCTCAAACAAATTAAATTGGAATATTTAAATTAATCATCGAAGTGGAAAATGGAAAGAACTGTGGAATGATTCACTGTTGGGGAAAAAAGCATGTAATATGCATTTGTAAAACAAATACCTGCACAAATCAAAATATGCAAAATAGTCTGCAGTTTAAAGAGAGTGTAGGCCCTTACAGGCTGGTACACCCGGCAGATTGAAAGCAGTCACGGCCCCAACAAAAGGGCTTGCCAGTTGAAACAACAGATGAGTCATGCAACTCCTTCAGGAAGGAAATCCAATGTGGAGTGTGGGAAAAGATGCTGGTTGTTCCTGGTCAGCTGTGCGTATAAAATTTGGAGCAAGTATGAGCCAAATGAGAAGGTTATAAAAGGAAAACATACAGGTAGATGGAAAACAGAAAACTGAAAGCAGTATGCCTTGAGTATAAAAAATGCACAGCAAAACAAACGAAAAAACAAACTGACAAAACCAGGAGTCGATATTTTTGACAGAGATGTAAGAAACAGGCTGAAGGGAATGGGAGTTACATACACAGAAGCCAAAAGGAAACCAGCAGTAACATCTAATTAGAAGAAAATAAAGGCCACAGTGGGTTACGGAGAAGCAGTCATGGGCCGTGAAGTAATGTTCAACGATGAATCTGCTCCGGCCAGGGAGACGATGCTGGAGCTCGTGTCTGGTGTTGTTCCAGGGAGACGCATAAAAATGAAGAAAACGAGCAAATTTCCCCACTTATTTATGACGTGAGAGTTGCATGTCAGGTAAACAGTAAATTTTGGGCCCTCGTCCCATGGATAGAAAGTAGGTTTGGTGATGATGAATAAAATCTGATCAATATTCCAGGAGGCGTAGCGAGTCTCGTGAATTGTGGAAGGACAGACACATCACTGTGGTATTACCTCATTGCTCCTATGACCAGATGAGCTAAAAATAAAGCACCATTACAAGACTCCATCATGCAAAGCTGATCTGTCAACCCACTACTCAAGAGATTTGGAACCAGCTTGATAAAGAATATCATTGTTCATCATAGATGTATAATTACAGAAGCCTTAAGAGGCACAATTCCAAATGGTTAGGATATTGTGTAAAATACGAAGTGATTAGTGTCCCCATAGTGTAGTGGTTTACACATTCGCCACACAAGTGAAAGGTCCCTGATTCGATTCCAGGTGGGGACACAAGCCCCTCTCGGTTTTGGAGGGTTGTGTCAGGAAGGGCATCCGGCGTGAAACCTCTGCCAAATTACTAATGCAGATTAATCCACTGTGGTGACCCCTTGCGGAAACTACAAGGGAGCAGCCAAAGATGCATAAACCAAATTTCTTTTATTCACTAAAGAACATATTGAATGTTGAAAGTGAGACATTTTACTATTTCTTGAGTTTGATGGCAGCAACATGTTTCAAAAAAGTTGGGACAAGGGCGACTAAAAGGCTGGAAAAGTACTACAAAGACACAGATGAAAGAACATGTTGCAATCAATGACTGTAGAACACATGGACGACCTGACAGTGCCCCAGAAGTGAAGCCTAAATGTCTCTACCACCCCCTGCTGTCCGGCTGCAATATAAGTCTTAAGCCCTGCCTGCTCCATGTAAATAGATGGGAGGAGGTCAAATTAAAATAAGCTTTCTTCAAAAAAACTTCAATTAATCGAGTTTAAATGAAATGAATTAATAATTCATTTCATGAATTAATAATTCATTTCATTTAAATGAATTAAATGGGGGGGCTATAGTCCATATTTTATACAATCGTTGGTTGCTACTAATTAAGTTAATTGGCAACAGACCGCTAATGTGACTGGGTATAAAAAGAGCACCTTAGAAATCTGCAAGAAACTGTGTCTACAAACTGTGGAGCAAATTCAGAATAATGTTCCTGAATGTAAAATTTGAATAAACCATCATCAAATGATTCAGAGAATCTGGAGACATCCCTTTGCACACGTGACACGGCCAAAAACCAATATTGCATCCTGGTGATCTTTGGGGCCTCAGACAGCACTGCACTATAAACAGGCATCATTCAAGGAAATCACTGCATGGACTCAGGAACACTTCCACAAATCATTATCTGTGAACACAGCTGGTTGCACCAGCCACAAATGCAGGTTAAAGATCCATCATGAAAAGAAGAAGCCATACGTGAACATGATCAAGAGATACCACCTTCTTCTCTGGACCAAAGCTCATTTAAATTGGACTGAGACTTTGTGTAACTCTTGGACACTGCGTCCTCAGGACTAAAGAGGAGAATGACCATCCAGTTTGTCATCAGCATCCAGTTCAAAAACCTGCATCTCTGATGGTATGGGGGTGCACTAGTGCCTATGGTACTTACAACTTGCACATCTGGAAAGGCACCATCAATGTTGAAAGGCATAATATACAGGTTTTAGAGCAACATATGCTCCATAGATATGCATATGCAACATATGCTCCCTTCCAGATGATTTACCAAGAGAGGCCTTGCATATTTCAGCAAGACAATGCTAAACCACATACTTCAGATATTACAACAGCATGGTTTCATATCTTTCACCAACATTTGGTGTATCACGAAACGCAAACTACCACAAAGAAGACCCAGGACTGTTGAGCAACTGGAATCCTTTATCAGACAAGACTGGGGCAACATTCCTCTCCCAAAGGTCCAGCAGCTGGTCTCCTCAGTTCCCAGACGTTTACAGACTGTTGTTAAAAGAAGAGGAGATGCCACACAGAGGTTAACTTTTTTGAGACGTGCTGCTACCATCAAATGATGATGAAATGAAGAAAGATGAGCTGGTGTTTTTCATGAAATAGTAAACTGTCTCTCTTTCAACATTTGATAATGTTTTCTATGGTCTGTTGTGACCAAAATACTGGTTTATGAGATTCTCAGACCACTGCGTTGTGTTTCTATTTATATTTTGCACAGCATCCCAACCTTTTTGAAATGGCAGTTGTACTAATCGTGATGTTTTCGTTTACTGATGATTCCATTATGATCTCCTCTGTTTAATCTGAAAAATAATTTGTCATTAATTAATATAATTTAATTCGTCTGAGACATGTTTCATGAAGCCAGAATATTCAGCTATTAAACTGATTCCATCATTTTTGCCAGAAGTTGTAATTTTGGACAATCTGTCATGAATAAGTAGTTACAGTTTCGCACAACTGAGTGCTTGGATCAGAGCTAATCACAAAGACTAGTGGAGAACCCAGCAGACTGACTTACTGAGAACTAATCATTCTCTACAACAGCACATGTTTTCTGGTACTTCAGTAAATACTCGTTTTTTTGTTAGATAGTCTTGAAAGTGCACTTCATTCACAACGAGGTTATGCCTAATTTGTTCTTTAGTAAGTAAGTTTTTGTCTCCCTTATTGTAAAATGTTAACACAGTATAAATAAGTCTCTCATTTAACATTCATCAGTCACACATATGGGTAATTTAATAAAATGATTCACTATACTTGTGGTGTGAAATTACTTCCCAAAAACTGAGAAGAGATTTTCACGTGATGCCATCAAGATGCACAGGTCTTTCTGAGAAACAACGGCAAACACAGAAATGATTATCCCCACTGACAGTCAAACTGGCAAATCGCACGCGGAGGCCTCCTCGCCACGCAATGCCTCTGCCATTCCTTTCTCAGCAGAACCATGAGCGCACAACAAATCAGTGACTCACAGCGGAAGGATAAATGCTGCTCAAGGACGTAGTTAGAAAAGGGGAAACTCACTGTTGATCTACAAAAGTGAACTTGCCGTCAATCGCACAGCGAGTGACGAACTCAGTGGGCTTGACGTTGATGTCTTTGGAAAGCTGCTGGGACACGTGAGGGTGGAGGCGGCACATGGTCACCAGGCAGGCCAGATTTGAGATGTCCTTGTCGGCGTCAGCTTCCGACGAGTCCAGCTGGCTGCTCGGCCAGCTCCGCATGTATCCAGTGCAGTGCAGTGTGCAGTATCTGTAAGCGTCTGTGGGCAGGAACAAGTACTTTGTCAAACCACACATATGACTAATCGTATATCTTCGCCTTTCTACTCAAAGCATAACAAAAAAAATCAGGACAACTGTGGAAATAAGACACACGTGTAGTTTGTCAGTTTACACTCCACATTCTATTTGTGTTGCGTGCTTTTTATACTTCTTTATTTAGTTATAACCACATTAATTTTTGTACCGGTCACCGTGTCCCACTTCTTATAGGAATCTGTTTGCTTTCGATCATCACCATATTTAGATCTGTGTGTGTTAGTGTTAAGAGTGCGCTGTACATTTTATGGCAGAGCCACAGAACATAACCAAATCATTTCCACTGCTTCGTGGTTTCAACAATCCAGCTTATTCTTCAGGTAATCCAAGTGGAGTTCATGAAGGTCAGCCAGAAAGGAATCAGAAGGCCACCACTTGTTTGCCTTTTGGGGCAACAGCATTGTTGGAAAGTGCATGTTGGTTCACGCTTAAACTTCACTGCATGTCAAAGCTCTTTTTAGAAAACCAGGAACTGGTTGGGTCATTTCTCAGGTTTCAGACATATGAGTTGTTAGTACATCCACCAAAAGAGAGATTTAACTTACCTGGTTTCTTTAAACAAGAAATTGAATTTGAGACTTAAACGTTATCCCGCATTTTTACCTTTATAAGAAAAGATCATCTTTTCTAAAGCAAATGGTACATTAAAAGTAGAAAATGCTACATCTGTTGGGGACTGTTCCACTCTCCACTCTTCCAGTGTAACTCAGAGACACTATATGGCCAAATGTATTGGGCCACCTACAGGAGCTTTTATGACATCCCATTCTAAAGCCACATTCTTTAATATGGATTTGTCCCCAGTTTGCAGCTATAACAGCTTCTACTATTTTTAGAAGATTTTGGAGTGTGTCTGTGAGGTCAGACACTGTTGGACGAGAGGGTTTGGCTCACAATCTCCATTCTTGTTCATCCCAATATAGGGTTTCATTCAGGTCTCATCCAGCCATGCCTTTATGGGCCTTGCTTTGTGCATTGGGGCACAGTCATGCTGGAACAGAAAAGGGTCGTCCCCAAACTGTTCCCACAAAGTTGGAAGCATAGAATTGTCCAAAATGTCTTTGTAAGATTAAGCATTAAGATTTCCCTTTAATGGAACTAAGGGTTCCAGGCCAACCCTAGAAAATCAACCCTGTAGCATTATCCCTCCTTGCACGCAGCTTCTCGGCCATGGAAACCCATGCAATGAAGCTGCACTCTCTTACTGAGGCAGCAGAGCACTGGCAACTTTTATGCACTATGCGCCTCAGCACTCGGCAACTCCGCTCTGTAACTTTACGTGGTCTGCTGCTTCGCGACCAAGTTGCTGTGGTTCTTTAACGCTTCCACATAGCAATAGTACCACTTTCAGTTGATCTTAAAATATCTAGGAGGGAAGAAATTTCATATACTGACTTGTTACAATGGTGGCATCCCATTACAGGCTTGAGTGGTCTTTAGACTCATTCTTTCACAAAACTTTGTAAAGGAAGACTGCATGGTTGGGTGCTTGATTTTATACAGCTGAGGCATTGGGACTGAATGAAACACCTGAATTCAGTGATTAAGAGGCGTAGCCCAGTATTTTTGTCCATTTAGTGTATGTGTTTTAATAGTTTGGGGACAATAATCAACCTCTGTATCACTGAGGAATAAGATACAGTATATCGGACTTTTGGATACACTCAAAATAAAACTGGTGGTAGGTGAGGATGTGAGCACGTGAGTCTGTCTGTCTGTGCTTGCCCTGGGAATGCCCGGTGACCTGTCCAGGGTGTACCCTACCTCTAACCTCATGACAGCTGGTAAATGTGGCAAAAAGGGAAAAAAATCTTAATATATAGAATAAGTTACTTTAACTTTCAGTATATTATTTTTAAAAATGTACCTTCAGGTGCTCCCTTGTATTCTCCCCAAGGGGCTGCCACAGCGGATTAATCAGCATTGGTAATTTGGCAGAGGTTTTACACCAGATGCCCTTCCTGACGCAACCCTCTGTGGTCAGGAGGGCTTGTGTCCCCACCTGGAATTAAACCAGGGACCTTTTGCTTGAAAGGCAAATGTGTAACCCACTACACTACAGGGCTACCCTCGTGAATAATCAATTAAACACACAAATAAAAGTCATTAAAAATAATACAGAGGCCGACGTTCCCTTCAGTGAACTGCACACTGTAGTGCAGTTGCTGCGCTTTTCCACTGAGTGGCACCAAAGCTTCAGTCTCTGCTGCCACAATTAGTTTTACAGTTAGTGGAGTTTGGACCATCTTCTTATTTTGTGGTTACACAATGGCATAACACTGACCTACTTCCTGTGCAGGACAACATGCTTTAAACTGTGACATCTGTTTGGGTGAAAAAAAGTCAAACACTCAATTATGTCCACCGGAGAATCACTCAGTAAAACTGACCCACATTGTGTAAAGCTGGAAATGACAAAACTGAAATTAAAATTAACAGACTGTAACTATATTTCTTTAACTGTGAATATGAAAGAAATAAGTGTCCCCGTAGTGTAGTGGTTAACACCTTCGCCTTACAAGCGAAAAGGTCTCTGGTTTGGTTCCAGGTGGACCACGGAGTGTTGCGTCAGGAAGGGCAGTCGGCTCAAAACCTTAATCCACTGTGGCGAATACAAGGGAGGAGCCGAAGGAAGCGAGAGAAATAAAGGTTTAGTTTTAAATACTTACAGCCATTCTGACTCTAATCAGACCATTACCTTACACGCCACCTCTACACAAACAAGGCAGAGCCAAAAAATGTTCCACTTCACATGCTTGTTTTCCTCCGGATATCTAAATTCTGACCTCATTACCTAGAAATGCTTTTAAATATCTTGTTAATCTTTTGGTACACATCCTCTATCCCCCTCCTCCTCTTCCTCCTCCTCCTCTTCTATTTGGATAAAAGTTCCCTGCAGGTCCGGGGCTGAACCTGACTGTAAACACTAAGCTGAGCAATTTCAGTCCTTTCAATAAATAACGCGGGCTGTCTCTCTCAGCTGAGTCACCTCGAGTGCTCTCTACAAAGCGATGTGATAGAAACAAAGCACTCCAAAATAGCACTGTCGGGAGCGATGAAAAGAGCCAGTTTGTTTCTCTGTATCAATGTGGATGTATTGAACTTGAATTCCATCACGTCCTGTTGTAGGTGTAACATCTCTGACATCACATTAGCTCACATTCAGAGGATAACACAACGGGGTATTCAGCTATACCTCAGGCACAGCATTAAAGCATTTGTTGCCCATTCCTTTGGCATTTTAATCAGTAATCCTTGGAATCATTTAGGGGGTGGCAGGGCCTCAGTCTGTGGGACTTGGGGTTGCTGAGGCTGCCAGCTAGAGACCCCCTTGGACCTGGTGGCCTAACCAAGACCCACCTGACTAGAGAACGTTTCAGCCCTTCCTGAGCACCACCGAAGTGCCCCTGAGCAAGGCACAGAACCCCCGCGCTGTGATCCCTGGCACCCGTAATGGGCTGCCTCTTTAAGGAACGTCTTTCAAAAAACACTGCATGTTATTGGTTCTGCTGTGTGTTGTGCGTGCAAACTGTGTGTATATAACTAAAAAAGAGCGTGTTGGTTTGTAATCTCCCCCATCCGGGGATTAATAAAGTCTGTTCTTTCTTTTGAATGCAGACCACTGCATGGAGCAGCAACATCAGATCAGTATAACTGGTCCAATCACATCTGCGGCACATGTGAACAGCACCGCCATTAGAACCGGATCCTTCACTGCAACAGAGGCAGCTCTGGTCTGAACCCACCTTTCTTTTTCGAAGTGCTGGGCAGTGAGTGCTTCTCCTCGTGTTTTCCTGCCACTCGACTGTGCTTCATGCGGCAGAAGAAGGATCGCCGAGCCCCAGTGGTTAAATGGGTCGCCCTGACAGGGGCCTCCACCTGGACCTGAACCCCAGCTGCAAACAGGAGGACAGCATTTGTGACTGTGACACGCAGCAATTATTCTCTGCTCCTTTGAATACGATTTCATGGAGCTCCAGCTGTCTACAACATACTCTTTTTTTTGGGTTTTTTTTGCCCCCCTTTTAAAGGACTTACTTGCTACATCAAGAATACGCTGGCGAGGGTACATCTCCGGAGTGGACAGCTGTTCCTTCACCTTGTTGATGTCTTTGTGGTGGATGAAATCAAACAAGCTCTGCCCAGTCAGTTCCATCTGTGAATAAAAATAATATGAATCTATTTAGTCTGCTTTTTTAAAGTGAAATTAGATATATGAGTTTAGTCTTAAATGCAGTTTTTTTCTAGACATGGCTCTGTATGATGTCAATGGAAGCTGATATCCTTAATATGGCCATATGAGGTGCGGGGAAAAATCGATACAGTATCGTATCACGATATTTTGCCTGGTAATACTGTGTCAATACAGGGATACCGATATCCTATTATGAAGAGGGTGCAGCACTTTTGTTGTACAAGCTACACTTGTCTAAATTCACATAATAGTACAGTAGTCCACATGCTGGCATTCAGTTCAGCTGGACGAGACTGTAGCACAAGCTGGGGGGGGGGTCATTTCTGACAGGTTTTAATGTTGGCAATGTTGACAGGCTCGTTTTACAGCGACCAAAAAAAAATTACTGAAGAGAGAGAAGCAGACAGAGAATTTCATCTTACTAGATAAAACAGATATTGACAAAGTTTCCTTTTGGGGATATAAGCTGCAGCTGAAAAAAGGTGGTAAAATGCAATATTATCGCAGTATACTGTATGCATATTCTCTTGCACCCTTGTACTCTCTCCAAGGGGTTGCCGCTGCTGATTGATTTTTTAAACTGGATGCCCTACCTGACACAACCCTTCATGGTGAGAGGGGCTTGCGTCCCCCCTACCTGGAATTGGACCAGGGACCTTTTGCTTGAAAGGTGAATGTGCAAGCCACTACGCTACAAGGGGCAATATTACCGCAATATATACTGTTGCAACACTCAGAATATTGCTAAATGTTCCAAATCACAATGATATTGCATCGTGAGTTAAATATCATGATAATATTGTATCGTGGGGTCTCTGGTGAGTCCCACCTTTAGTCATTTCAGGCTGTGATGGGGGAGGGGGGTCTTGTTTAACATAAATAAGGATTATTATGAACTCTGAGAATAAAAATATGGAGCTGGAAATCACCATAAAGAGGCCATTTAATGTGTCTTCTTTACTGTAAAACACTAGCTTTGTTCACGGTCACCTTAATGTCTACAGGTCTCTCACATGTTGCGTTTCGTAAGCGCCCTGCAGACATGGAGTCAGGTTTCTTTAGAAGATTTTCCCCCACCTCCCTCCTAATCCCCTTTCCTCTGGGCTTTGCACACAGTGAGCCTTAACATGCGAAAAGTCACTTTCACAAATGCTTAAAAGTCTAAAGACTGCTAAAAAAAAAAAAAAAACAGGGCATTGCCATGTTTCTTCCTCAGAGCTTTAACGATATGTTTCACATGTTGCCAATTTCTCATAAAAACTAAAGGCTCCATGGCAGAAATTTATGTGAACACTGAGTTATAGACATACGGTTCGGCCCACAGGAGAACTGCCAAATGCGAAATCTGAAGCACATGGTGAGACATGAAAACGGACAAAATGTTACATGGATGAAAAACTGAAACCAGAGTTTAGTGTAAAAAATACACAGCTTTATGCTTCTGCTTAAAAAACACCCTTAATTTAGGTAATGAATATACTAACACTGTAGCTGCGGCTTACTTTCTTTTTTAAATGGTCACCAATGGGGTGTTGAGATATGCAGTAACTGTACTGATTGATGGAGT
>VUQH01001948.1:0-15289 GCA_015106775.1 Etroplus canarensis
ACTAAAATACCCCCCCCCCCCCCCACACACACACACACACACACACACACACACACTATTTGTGACACTGCTGGCATCAACTAGCTGGACTTCTGTTGAATTAGGTCAGTGGGTTGATATTCATGCAAAAATTAATTTTACCTTGTATATTTGTAATTAATTGACATTAATCTGTTTTCAGTCTGACATGTCAGAAACTTTTTTGCAAAATCTAGCCATAAAAGCCAAATTATATTGACCGTGATATAATTTATTAAAGCAATAAAAGTGTGAAACATCTAAGGGGAGTGAATACTTTTTATAGGCATTGTATGTGCAGTTTTGACATATTAACAGGACTCAGATCTCATTTTTAGGGGAAACCTGGCACTGCATAAAAGCAGAGTATGGCAGGATGACTGCTCTCTTTTGCAGAGAACTCTAAGTGTGAATAACTATACAGAGGAATGTCTAACCTGCTTAAGTGCCCTTAAAGAGGAGGATGAACCTCTGCCAGCCCATCTGTGGCTAGAGCTGCGGTGATGTAATGAATAAAGTATAATGAGTCATGGTGAGGGTTCTTTGTTGTTTGTTTTTTAAGTTTCATTGATTCAACTGTAGCAAGACCCACATGTATGTAGGGAGAAAGACACATAAATAATATGCTTACTAAATTATTTATTTCTATGAGATAATTTCTCCCCACTGCTGCTGCACTGTGACTCAAGCACTACTGCTGCCTTAGCTCAACAAGGGGATTCAAGAACTAGTCTACCCAATTAAGGATGTGTATTCTCCGGCACTACCAAGACATAAGGTCACAATAGCGGGGCAAGTCAGAAGACATAGCGGATTCTCAGTTTTAAGATTTTATCCCCCCTGGGGCAGGGGGAGGGGGCATTGCAGAGTAGGCATGTAGGCTCTTATTGCTCTGCTCTAGATAAAGTGAAATGCTACAGTGTGAACTCTTAATGTTTTAAAGGTTTTGTTGGCTAAAAATGGCTCAAAAATATGTCTTAGATTACCTGACTTTAGTGGCCAGACCAAGGCGAATTTGGGATGAGAGACACAGAAAGATTCTTATCAACCTCTCTCAGACTGTGGTCATGCACTTAGAAGACCTTAAAGTTCACCACACTATAACTTTACTGGCTGATTGACTGAAGGTATTTCACTGTAGGGTTGGATTGCTCAGTGCTCTTAACAATGTTTAAATGGCCTATTGAGTTGCTCTTAGCTGCCCTGCTGCTTGCTAATGACCTCAACGTGATAATGCTTCACTTACCCCTTTGAAGAGCATCCACGCTTAAAAAGAAACAGTTTTTTTTTTCTTTTTTCAATCTCGGAATGAAACAGTCCTGTTTTCAACATAAACACATCTCTGCTGAATCATTGGTAAGTACTGCAGAAACCAAAAATAATGTAATGAAATTATACGTGCAAAAACAAAAGTGGTTTAATATAACTGAAATCCTGTTTTTGTGTACTGTCAACACTTGCTTGGTTCCTTCAGGTGAAAATTTGCTAAAGCCCAAGTAGCATTTACTGTTGTTTCTTTTGGTGCTGTTTCCTGTATTTCTTTCCTTGTTTCTTTCTTTGCTTTAGCAAATAAAGAAGCTAATCTAATGTAGTTTGGGGTTGCAGGCTGCTTTTAATGTCTTTCTAAATGGGCCCATTTGGATCTATTGAACTGCACTGAGCTTCTTGCTAATGACCTTGTGATAATGGTTCAGTTTCTTCCTTTAAGTCTGCAGTCTCCCTAGACTGTCTAGACACACACATGCACAAACATAAATAAAGACAGAAGCATATAATGCACATAAATGCAGCAAACGGCATTAAGTGAAACAACCAAGCCTTCATAATATTCTGCTTCATTTGTTAAGGCAGCTATACCTGTGAAAACTGCCTTTTGTACACACACACAGACACACACATAAACAGACTTAGATGCACAGAAAACCACAGCCTGTTTCTGATTCTGTTCTGTTCCATTCCCTTTTTGTTATCACCTCCAGCTGCTGCTGCTGCTACCTCTGTATAGTCTTAAGAACAGCCTTAACCTTCTTGGGCACAAGCACACACACACACACAGCTCACAACAATAACACTGACTGCTCATGATTTAACTGTTTTACAAGTTTAGATGATAAGCCCAAATTAAATCAGTTAGTTCTGTTCTTCTGCTATCCAAAAGAATTACTGATGTTTTTCATGGCGCTTGGGAGGCATTAAAATGCTACTTTAGTCTCCATGACTCCATTTAAACCCTAAACTATCTTAAGTCACACTTTACCTGCTTTGGTGCTGTAGCTCACTCAGCAAGTTGAGGTAACACAACATGTGTGCCCATGCTTGTAAATTTAAACAGAGATACAAAAAAAGCTACAGTGGTTTTGAGTTCTTTTCATGTTTTTCATATTTGCTATCTGACTGTAAATTGCTTTAAACCAGTCACAGAGCAGTGTTAATCATTGCTCATGGTACATGTTTAATGGAATAGTTTTACTGTTTGTAAAGAACTCTCTCCACATAAAAAAGTAGAGGATGCATACATAAAAAGAGGAAAAAACAAGGGGGATAAGAATTTCATATGTGCCAAATGACTCCCATCTTAATCCCGTGTCCTGAAAGAATGGTTTAACATTTATTTCAAGATTTTAACAACAATGATCGTATACTGTATCTTTAAAAAATAAACATAAACTCATGTGAACCTTCAGATAGAGCCCAAAAAACCCTGCACAAACACACACACACACACACACACACACACACACACACACACACACACACACACACACACACACACACACACACACACACACACATACACAGAGCTCCAGTTTTGATCACCAGGCAGTATCTGCTCTCATATGGATTAACTGGCAATGGTTTTAACGTTGGAATCTCTTCATGCCAGAGCATGCTATTTTATTCAGACTAATGAGCCCAGAGAACTCTCACTTCCCTTGATAAACTCGATGCATTTTTAACAGACACAAGTCTTAAAACCCCAGAAACCCCCGATCCATCAGCAGCTCACTACTGTGGCTCAGGCCATTGGCCTCACATGCTGGGCTGCACTGAACAAAAATGAATTTCTTTCCCTCAAATACTAATGATTTGTTATGCACATACAGATGCTGACATGCAGCATTCATGCCTCATACCATGTTGACACTCTTCGCGTCAGTCTTGATAGGCCAAGTTGAGTACAGCGATGCAATGCACTGACAAAGACAATGGTCTGGAACAAATGGCGCTCCAAACTAACTGAATCTACAAGCCATAAAGTGTTCCCTTACAATAGTCTTCCCTTCACCAAATGACTCAGCACCCTGCTGATCCCCAACCTGTCGTGGCTGATAAGAACTGAACTGAGCTGCACCTCAACAGCAGTATGGTAGGCTAATTGGGGTAATGCAGGGTTGCACGAGACTGCTGTGATGATAATGTAGAGCTGGTGTAGAGTTTCAGCATCCACCACTTTATGCTCTGCAGGTGCATTCAGTAGTCCGTGTTTTATTTCACCCTGACAAGAAATGCATTAATTAAAGAACAAGACTGGTGATGTTCTTTATTTCAACAAGTATCATGAAAAAAACAGCAACTTAAAAAATCATAGTGCTTCTAAAACTAAAAAAAGATTTTTTCCTCTGCACCAAAGAGCTCCTGTGTTGTTCTAAAAACACACCGTTGCACTGGTGGACATGTTTCTTCATTACTGTGAGCACACACTGTGAGTTTGTTTTGAGTCAGTCTTCGTCCTGCTGCTGTGAATACTCACTAGAGCACCAAATGTAACCTTGACGGATGCAGAATTTACTCCTGTTTGAGTAATGTTGGCCATGAGCTACAGGACCCAGCTGTTTTAAGGGATTTTGTAGCCGTTTAAAAAAAAATCTCTATTTGTGCGTCATTACCTTAACTGTCAGTGATGCAAGATGTTAAAACTACCCTAGAGACAGAGGATCTTTCTTTCACAGCAGACACATCACAGTCAGAAAAGCACAGGTATAAATAATACACTGAATGGTGGCTGTTGAGGTTCCCGATATTGTGCATGCAGGTCTGTGCAGAAGGAAGCCATTGCTGATATTATTAGTAACACCTGTGCTTCTCCTACTATGACAAATCAAAATGTCTGCTGTGAAAAAGGCCTGTGGGTGAAGCTGGCTGCCTGTCCAACCAATAACAACTCAACATGAGCTCCGTGACTAACTTCACCTTCAGTGTTAGCACCATAGCAACAAAGAATTTAGTGTTAATTTTTAAAAATCAAAGCCTCGGAGTTTAATTATTCATCACATCTGAATAGGTCACTGCCTCTATTTTGAGTATGCAGCAGACAAAGTGGAGCTCCGAGCAGGGAGATGGCTGCTCGCGTTCGCCTGCGATGCCATTCATGTCAGTAGCAGCACAACAGTCTGCTGACTGCAGCGGAAAAGTTCTGATGCAAACAGGCTTCACCATGGATATACTGTACGCACATGTTAAGAACACAGAGAATTGAAAATGATGAATGTTCATAAATCATTTATATGCAACTAGTTTCTTTTATTGTTGCTACAATACCTATAGTAGATCCCTTTTATTATGTATTCAGTTGTATAGAAATTAGTTTCTGGCTTTATTGTGCTGTACATTGTTACAGAAAACTCTCCAAAACATAATAACACATTTTTAAACAATTGTTTCAGGTAGCAGCAGGTCGATTGCAGGTCATTACAGTGAACATGCAGCCACATCTTTAGTGATTATCACTCTTTTTTGTCCTGATGAAGGAGCTGAGAAACTTTTCATTCTTTAGTTTGCTCAAGGACGCTTCAGATACAGTCTGCAAGTTTTTATTGTGGGATTAAGCAAGGACTTGAAAAACTTATTACGTGTTGCACCTTATGGTCAAAAGTATTAGGCCACCTGCCCATTACACCTGCAGGAGATAAATCCACAGGCATTAATATGGCGTTGGTCCCACTTTGCAGCTGTAACAGCTTTCACTCTTTTGGGAAGGCTTTCTACAAGATTTAAGAGGGTGTCTCTGGGAATTTTTGCCCATTCATCCAGAGGAGTGTTTGTGAGGTCAAAGAGTCATGTTGGATGACAGAGCCTATCTCACAACCTCCACTGTAGTTCATCCCATAGGTTTTTGATGGGGTTGAGGTTAGAGCTCTGTGTGGGCTAGTTAAATTTTTCCACACAAAACTCATCCAACCATGCCTTTATGGATCTTGCTTTGTGCACTGGGGCACAGTCATGCTGAACAGAAAAATGTCTTTCTCAAACTGTTCCCACAAAAATAGAAGCATAGGTTTGGCTAAAATGTCTTGGTAAGCTTAAGCATTAAGATTTCTCTTCACTGAAACTAGGTGGCCCAGGCCAACCTCAGAAAAACAAGCCCATACCATTATCCTTTGTCCACCAAACTTTACAGTTGACACAGTGTAGTCAGGCAGGTAACATTCTCCTGGCAGTTGCCAAACCCAAACTCCTCCATCAGACTACCAAATAGAGAAATGTGATTTGTCACACTACAGAACACATTTCCACTGCTCCAGAGTCCTTTTGTGGCGGGGTTCTCTCTTCACACCTTTACACCACTCCATCCAACTAAATGGCATTGTGTTTGGTGATGTAAGGCTGGCATGCAGATGTTCGGCCATGGATACCCATGCCATGAGTCTCCTGACCCACAGTTTTTGTGCTGATGTTAATGCCGGAGGAGGTTTGAAACTGAGTTATTGAGTAGCAGCGCACTGGTCGCTTTTACTTACCATGCATCTCAGCACTTGGCAACCCCACTCTGTAACTTTGCATGGTCTGCCACTTCGTGGCACGGTTGATTGAATAATATCTAGGAGGGAAGGAATTTCAAGAACACACTTGGTGTCAGCCTGCTACAACACCAAACTCAAATTCTGTGAACACTCTAGAATGACCCATTATTTCACAAATATTTATAAAGGCAGACTGCATGGCTAGGTGCTTGGTTTTATACACCTGTGGCAATGGGACTGAATGAAACACCTGAATTCAATTAAAAGGTGTGGCACAATACTTTTGTCCACATAGTGTATCATGTGTGTAGAGTTTTATAATATGAAGGATAAGATTAGTTACTCGTCTGCTATAGGATAAAAATTCTAGGACTGGGAAACCAGACTTTACCAAACACTACAATAAAAATAAAATTAAATAGAAACAAATGCAAAAACAACACAAACTTAAATGAATGAAATACTATTTAAAAAGGGGGAAACACTTTTTTATTGCCTTCCTGTTGCTCCATCTGTACAAGCTGCTCTTTATTAACCTTATGTCATGAAAAACTAAACTGACCCATACGCAGACCACAGAAGCAGTTCAAGGATATTTATTTAAACAGGGAGCAGACAGCAAGAGAGAGACAAATCCACTGGGTTCAGCAGGTGGGCAGGCAGGTTAGTGGCAGCTGGAAAGATTGAGTCCAAGGTTTCATTTCTTTTAAAAAAAACTAACAGCAGTGGAGAAGCACACAGGAGATGATTTGAAAAAGGAGATGAGAAAGACAAAATTACTTGCTGAACAAATGAAGACTACTTGAGATAGCACAAGGTGCCTGATGTTACCGCTGCAAGGAACTACAACAATCTGGCAAAGAACGAGAGAAACACTGGTGCTTAAATACTGCTGAGGTGTGCACAGGCCACTGCTGTAGCTGGGAGGGAATGGAGCTCTGTCCAATCCTGGGATGCCAGGAAGAGCGTGAGGAGAGAGAGGAGTGGCACTAGGGCCAGGACCATGACAGTTTAAATGACAAAGAGATGAATGGTTGTTTATTGAACTGATGCTTACACAAAAGGACTCTGCAGCTCCTTGTAGAATTTATTAGCACATACTCAGTGAACTGCGCAAAGATTTCTGAGGGCTGTAGGTGTTTCTATAATCTTCCTTGCCATTTTTACCAGATTAAAACTTTGACAGGCTTCTAAAGCAGAGATGAACTTTAAAAGCAGCACGTGATCTTCACCCTAACCCCAACCACAGTGAGCACCCCACTCTGCAGTGAGCACCACTTGACTTTTCTGACTTGTGGCACTTTAAGTGAAATTGCAACACCTTCTGAATGTTAAAAATATTTTTCCTTCACTTCAACCACTTTGAGCAAAAACTGATTTAGTATTTTTAGAGGCCTTAAATGGCACAATTATCCTGTTTCCGAAGAAAGCATAAAGTATCTTTTTCCTCTTCCTTTCATTTAAAGTTCCTAATCATCTTATGACCTCTCAGATGTAATCAGAGCTGGTAACTGCTGCTCTGGATATTGCTGAGCATTATGTATAGCAAATGGGCTAAAATAGACAAAACCACTGACATTGACATTTACCATTACTGTACTTTGCTGTGATGTATTGTAGACCATTAATGGATGGTGATAATGTTTCTCTAAGTGTCCTGGCTTTTTCGCCTGCAGACGGATATACCACAGACGATATCGAATTTTATTGGCGAGGTGGAGATGGTGCAGTGTCCGGAGTGGACAGAATAGAGTTGCCGCAGTTCTCCATTGTCGATTACAAACTGATCTCCAAGAATGTGGTCTTCTCCACAGGTACACAACATGCACCAACTTTGGTCCTTTGACTTTGTGGTAGCAGATTTTTATCTGCATAAGCTTCTGTGTTAAACACCTTTAGGACATTTATTTATAACATTAAAATCCACAAAAATAATCATTGGTATTGGAGAGAGTGTAAATGACAAGCTCCCTAGTGTCAAGAAAAATATAGTTGGCGTCAATGAGGAAACGCCATTTCTATCCCACTTCTTCTCTCCCTGTGCCTCCTTTAGGTTCCTACCCCCGTCTGTCCCTCAGCTTTAAACTGAAGAGGAACATTGGTTACTTCATCCTGCAGACATACATGCCTTCCATCCTGATTACCATCCTCTCCTGGGTCTCCTTCTGGATCAACTACGATGCATCGGCTGCCAGAGTTGCCCTGGGTAGGACCAACTCGCTTCTGCTCAACGCTGACCCGCAGAAATAACCTAAAGACAAATGATAACAGAGCATGAAAAGAGCCATTTAACATACATTAATGCTTTTACATTTTGACTTTCTGCATTATTGTGTCTGTACTGAGCCTGATGTTTTCTCTTTATTTTCTCAGCATTTACTTTTTCTCATTAGCTCTAAGCATAGTGAGTGATAGCAGTTGTGTGATAGGGTGCCTGGGTAAATGTCTGTTGTTCAGAGATGACTATATGCATGAGTCATGCAGAGCGAGAAGCACTGCAGCTCGACCTTGAAGCGTGCTGTCTTTCTCTCAGCCTGTCTGTCTTTTGGATCCTCTCGCTGACCGGAGATCGCAGCTTATCAGAGCTCGAGCACAGCTAAATTGCAGTTGAATGAAAGGTGGCTGTATTTACTTTAATGCAACGTGCACATTAGAGTTCATGTTTTTACATCAATGTCAAACTGACACATTGGCAGCAGAGGCAATGGCTTTGAGTTTTAAGTGTGTCATTCTTGTCACACACCATTTGTTTTCTGAGGTGGGACGATGGTAGGCTGGAGCCCCAGACGGTGTGTTTAGAGGGTAACGTGATTTAAAGATGTTCCTGCTCTCATGTCCTGTGTGAGAGAATAAGTGCAGCCAATGAGAGACGAGGCTCCGTGCTACAGTGACAGTGCTGCCTGCTGGGTTATTTATAATACGTGTGAATCTGACCAAATGCAGATTGTGCAGGCATATGACTAATGTATCAAACACAATGTGTGTATGTCAAAAAAGCAGGTGAATCGTGCTGTGACTAACAGCAGATGTTTACAGTGGCAATGTGGCGCTTTTTATAAAGCCTACAGTTTGTTCCATTTGGTTACATGATGGGTTGCAAACTATCACAGTCTCTCTTGTTTTTAGGGGATCTTTTATCTATATGGGCTCACACTCTATCAAATTTGTCTGTTTGCTCTTATTAAATACTGTGTCATCTATAGTATAAATATGAATGTACGTGTTCACAAGCACATATACTTTGAAGAAGAGCACCTGTCTTGGTTATTTTAATACAGTGCAAGAAAGACATCTGTTTTCATTCATTAAGCACTTCCTTTATAAAAACCTGTCAATATTAAGTAGCTTCGTTAAAATGCAAAGTTGTGACATGAGAAGCTATTTTGTATTAAAACTGAAAAAACCACACTAAGGATCTGGACAGTCATAAAATGGCAGGCAGTAACTATAGCACACTATAGCCTACATAAAGAATGACTCACCTATAGACTACAGACATGCTAGCAGCTCTGTGTAGCTGGAGCCTACTTATGCAGAGCTGTGCTTTGGGCAAAACGCTAACATCAGCATGTTAAGCTCAGCAATGTGACCACAGTGATGACTAACATGTCAAATTTAAAGGGTTCATCATATTAGTTTAGCAGGATAACATGCCATCCTGTGTTAATTAGCATTGTGTTACAGCTCCAGATGACGGAGACGTTGTTAGTTCTCCATTTATTTGTTATTAAAGTTTTAGCAAAATTCTGTCTTTGAGCTCATACTGGCACTAGGCAAGAAATTTTGTAAATCCCAAAAATGAATAGGATTCTTCCCAATGGGAACATGAATGTGTAAACTGAAATTCATAGCAATCTAGCTAACAGATGTAACATTTCACTGGAACCCACTAATGTCAATCTGCTTCTGAAGAAATGTCACCAAAATAAAGAGGATTCATCCTCAGAGGAGTAAGACTGTCTGATCTGATAGCTGCTGAGGTATTCCAGTCTGGAGGATTGACAGATAAACATAGCACTCTAGGGTCCTGTTTCTTTAAATGTCTTTTACCCAAAATAACAGATGTTTTTTGTTTTTTTTTACAGAGCATATAATGCTAAAAATGGCTTTCAACATCTAAGGACTTTCTCTCTAAATGTGTAACTGTGCTGATCTCCAGGGATCACTACGGTGCTGACCATGACCACCATCAACACCCACTTGCGAGAGACGCTCCCTAAGATCCCCTACGTGAAGGCTATTGACATGTACCTGATGGGTTGCTTTGTGTTTGTCTTCCTGGCCCTGCTGGAGTACGCCTTTGTCAACTACATCTTCTTCGGCCAGGGCCCCCAGCGACAGAAGAAGGCGGCTGAGAAAGCAGCCACTGCCAATAACGAGAAGCTGAGACCCGACCCCAACAAGGTACGTGTGTGACCAAAGCTCCTCTAGAGGTATCTGTGCTGTCAGTTAATGTGTGTGTTTGTTTCTGTGCCAGCAAATTACCTCTTCTCCTTTCAAGGTCAATGTGATGCTGTGATCAATGCTTGATGTCCTTTACCAGCACTCTTTACTCCTGCTCTAGCTCTCCATTTCTCACTGGTTTAGCCTTGTGTATCAACTTTATTACTCAGACTAGGCTCTGAAAGAGTGAATGCAGAAGCAATGACTGGCTTATACTTTATCTCCATATTTCTGTGTCTCCCAAAGGGCAAGGCGCCTCGGAAAAATCACTGGCTGTGGTGCCAAAGCCTTCTCTTTAAATTTTATTCAGCTGCTAAAGTTAGCAAGAACAACGGCAACATAAAAAAATCAAACACCCTTTCCTTCTGAGTGTGGCAAGCTACGATTTCCCCCTAAGTAACAGTGCTGATTTTGTATGCTTGCAGTGGCTGGTGGGAAATGTAGTTCAGAGAGATGATGCTCTGTATGCCAGAATGAAACAGAGGGAAATTGACGCATATGACTCGATGTGGGATCCCATCTTTGTGGACGATGCCGCATTAGGACTAGGCGAGCAAAGAAATAAGGTACTGGAGGTTTTGAAAGTCAAAACTAACAATGTCATCAATCTGAATCAATCCAGATCAGAGGAAAATGCTGTAGTTTTTGTGCATTTCTTTGATTTTTATAGATTTTTAAGGCAACCTTGATCATCACTCCCACCATTGTGTTTTTTCCCTCTCTTGGTTTGCTCTTCATGCATTTTCCTGACAAACATGGCTTAGCAGTTTGATTTCTGCAGGCATTAATTTAAGCTTAACTTGGGCTGTACATCTGAATTCATGGGAAATGACAAGAGACATGAAATCATTAGTAGGTTCTATTAAGACAATATAATTTAGACCGAAATACTGTATCTTTAAGGCGACTGATTAATCTCGTAAAACTAACTGAAGCAATTGAAAAAAAACAAAATGACACAAAAAAAATGAATCGTCAGATTAGAGAAAGAAATCATTTGCAGTTTGATTAATAGCTCCAACTAAGTGGCTTCTCTTTAAACCAAAAACAACAAAATACATCAAGCTGACATTTACAGCAGGACGGGATTGGATTATTGGGAGGTTTTTTTCCTCAGAAGTCAGGCTATGGATGAAGAAATGTTGATCCGAATTCACTTCCCACAACGTCCTTCCTGACCTGCCCTGAACCTTTTAGCCTCTCCTCCATCTTTGCAAAGTCCTTTACAATTTCTCTCAACCTTCTCCTGTCACATTTTCTTTTTCCTTTGCTTTCTCTTTTTTTGATTTATTCAGTTTGTCTTGTGAACCGACAGAATTTTAACCACACGCTGGTTGAAATTCTGACATGACAATGAAGATTCCTCCATGAGAATTAGTTTGTGGAGTGCGTTGTGCTTTTCCAGGAATGTTATCTCATAGTCTTGTGGTTGTATTTCCACTCAGATAATGATTGACAGATGATCAATGATTTATTTCGAGCTTTTAAAATGCTTAAAGTTTTTTCTTCACTGTAAGTAACACAATTTTTGACTCATTTGCATTACTCATTCTAGCACCCCATCAGTGTTTTTACACAGTAAATTCCTTAATTATCATTACAGCTAGAATCTTTTCAGTTATAATTTTGCTAGATGTAGTTTAAACACGCCAATGTTTCCTTAACTTTGGCAGTAACTTCTCATGGCTCCACCTGTTTTTGCACCTTCACACAGATGACCCCTGATGACAACATCCTGTTTAGCACCCTGGAGATGAAGAATGAGATGGGCGGTGCTGGGGATCTGTCCCGGGGCCTAGGAGCGCCCGGAGACCCCCGTAACACCATGCTGGCCTATGATAGCTCAACACTGCAGTACCGCAGGGCAGCCATGGCACGCCAGAACTATGGCCACAGCGCTTTGGAGCGCCACGCCCAGAAGAAGTCGCGCCTACGGAGAAGGGCTTCCCAGCTCAAGGTGAACATCCCAGACCTGTCCGACGTGAACTCTATTGATAAGTGGTCCAGGATGATCTTCCCCACTGTCTTCTCCTTCTTCAACGTGGTCTACTGGCTTTACTACGTCCATTAAACCGAGTCTGGCGGCCAGCTTGTGGCAGGCATGTAAAGGAAGAAGGGGGGAGAAGGGAGAGGAGAATTTAGAGGAGATGAGAGAAATCAAGAGAGAGAGAGTTGATGTGTGTGAGAGAGAATGAGAGATGAACAGTGCACCAACTTTTTTAGGTGGTTCGTTTTAGAAAAAAGTAAGGAGATTCAAAGACTTTTAGAGGGACTGCAGCAGCACCCAACACTTCAGTCAGCAGTGACTCTTTTAGGATTTGGGAAACACCTTCAAATCGACTGACAAGCTCTTGAAAAAGAAGAGTGAGTTTTAAAAAGACAGAAATGGTGCCTGTTCCAGAATTTCAATATATCACTAATATTTGTCATTCGTAGCTTACTCTCTGTGGATCAAATATTTATGCTTGTGTTTGCATATACTTTAAGGATTTCTTTTGTTTAGTATCTATTTACTTCGTAGCCGAGCTGTCTGCATCCAGGAAAGCTTTATAAATGATTTTAAAGGAGTCATCCTTGATAGTCTATTTTCCTATAATTATTGTATATCAAAAACATCCTTTAAAAGCATGCTTATGTTTGATTTCATTTGCATCTGAGTCACAATAATGATGATGGAGTGCAAAGCATTTTAGTTGAACTAGTAGAAGTTATTCTGTCAGCTAATGTTTGCAGCTTTGGCTTAACACAGCCCACCTGGCTGAACGTTTTGAGCATCGCTGGATGACAACAGGTGGACAGCAGGGGGCACTCTCTTCTCTGGACAGCTGTGTAGGGCTTTACTGGTGCCAATTCTGAACAAGAAATGCTTGTTAAAGGTCCTGCATTATATGGTGAAAGAACTGTGAACACTGAAGCTTTGGCCAAGTTTCTGTTTTGCTTTTGCTGATGGAATCAAATCCATGTCACCATGTCACCGTGTATTTATTTCTTTTTTTGTTTACCTTAACTTGACTCCCTACTTTCTACCATCACGCAAGGAGCTTGAGAGGTTCAGAATGGCTTTAATGCAACTTGGGCTGGTGTAAGAACTTTTCTGATGAGCTAAGTTTCATTGCAACCAGAGTTGCTGCATAAATATGGCAATCCACAATCATCATTATCAGTAGAATTGAATGATAGAAGTATGATGCGTTTCATTGTGCTTATAGGTTTCTGTTTTGAAAAACTGTAGATAAACATAAATCATATTTAAAGAAAAAGAGATGATTCATTTTTATAAACCAATAATCACATTATTGTGTAAATATTATGGATTTATTCTATTTAAATGGGTCTTCGTTGTTGTTTTTGCAGTTGAATAACAGATCAAATGTTCCATTCAGTCAAAAAAAAAAGAAAAAAGAAATGAGCAATTTAACAGAGGAAAAAAGAAAACACAATTCACAACTTTGCTGACTCTGTACTTTTGGGATTTTCTCTCTTTTTTTCTTTTTAATGGACTCTAAAAGCATCTACTTGCTGAAACTAAAGCACTTCCAGACACCAGTGACTTTTGGGTCAATGTTTTGCTCTCCAGAAACGACTTAACAAGGACCCCACTATCCAGGCATTGAAGTCAGGCATATTTTGTACAAAGTTTCTGTAAATTCCAATTGTAATATTTCATAATGACTGTAAATATCTTGTGTAATGATTGTCAGCAATTATGAAGATGTATCTAAATTCAATTAAAACTCAATTCAGTCTATCACTTCAATAACAGAGTACATTGGTGGCAGTTTTATGTGTCCTGCATGAATGCAAATCTGATTACTGACTGTCTGGGATGCATGGCTGATTGAGAGTCTAAATGAGTGAATGAACAACTAAACCCAACACAGGGAATGAAAAGGCAAGCGAGAGAAGCAAATGTAGGGGTGAACAGAGAGATCTGAGTGCTGCAGCTGGGGACTATTGGCTGCATAATGGATGGAGAGGTAGAGGATTTGGAGCAAGAGGCCGTGGCGGTGGTGGTCTGCGCTGACTGTGATGGGCTCGACTGGGGTTTGAGCAGAGCTGATCTTAACCCGGGCCTCAGGGGACATTAACGCAGAGAGCCATAGATATGGAGGCACTCTGTGGACTCAACTGTGGCCCTCTGGCTGAAGGGGCCAGAGCGCCAGCAATAAAAAAAAGCCAGGAAGAAAAAGAAAATAAAAGACAAGAAGGAGAACGAGCCATCCATGCAGCCATCCATGCCTTGACCTCTAACTGCATCCTCCCCATCAAGCAGCAAACTGACTGCACTCTGCGTGCACTGGCTGACCATTTAAATGGATGCTGGTGAATATTTAATGGTGCAAAACACTGAATATTTATTATTTAAAAAGGGATTTTGTTCTAGTGAGGTCTAATATGCAGCTAATGTTTGAGTTTGAGCTTAGAAGAAGACAAGGAAGCTGAGGGAATAGCTGATGAATATTAAAAATTACACAAAAATTGTGAGCCTTTTGAGGTTCCTATATGGATCAAATGCACAGAAAACTAAATATGCAGCAGAGGCTTTCTGGAAAATGGAGGATAAAGAACATGCAGCTGAGAGACTGCTCATCTTTGAGTGTTCTGTAGCTGCTGTTTGTTTTTGAGAAAAAAAGAACTATGTTTTAACTAGGACTGTGCCTGTGTGTGCATGTGTAAAGCTTCTGGGAGTAAAAAAGTGCAAAACTACGGCAAATTGGTGTAAAAACTGATGTAATGTGACATGTAACCTTGTTCCAGGTTCCTCCATGCTTTGCTAAAAAAGTATCTCTACACCACTGTTGCCCCTCAGTATAACAGATGTATTATCTCACGACAGAAGACAGATGGTTTGTGCTAAATTGGCCCTCTCCCTCTCTCTTTTTCTCTTTTCAAAAAGGGCATTAGTGTTGTCATGTAAGGGGGGAAGAAAGGCAGATGCTTTCTACTTTGTTGTGTTTCCATGTCACTGGCATAATTAGCAATGCACAGACCTCTGTTCTGTGGAATCTGGTGTATGTGTGTTGTCGTTCCGAGAGATTTTTTTTTTTTTTTTTTTTTTTTTTTTTTTTTTGTTTTTGTTGTTTGGG
>VUQH01001948.1:15309-39102 GCA_015106775.1 Etroplus canarensis
TGTTCTGTGGAATCTGGTGTATGTGTGTTGTCGTTCCGAGAGATTTTTTTTTTTTTTTTTTCTCTGTGTGTGTTTGTGTGTCTGTTGTGTGGACTCACAGCTGCGCCACTGTGAAGTCTGTGTGCCAGCCAAGCCAAACCCAGCCAGAGCTGACTGGGACGGGTGATAGGGTGAGTCTGCCGCATTCGAATCATGCTACTCCCCTGCTGTACACGTATTTGATGGAAAAACACACTGAGCTCCCCGGGGAAGATGAACCTGATTGTGTCATCTGTTCAAGAAATAAATAAATCACCTGCAAGGTCATGCTTGGCATCCTTAAAAACAGAAGGACCATCCATCTCCACATGCTGTGTATAGAATACCACATATAGGTTTACTGCTGTTACTATAAATACACCTGAAACTTAATTTAAAGCACGATAAACGACTGACCCGGTGCAAATCAGGCCTCTTTTAACAGGTTTGGCAGCCTGCTTTGGAAAAGACAACATATGTCAACATGAGGAAGTGGAAAGCATCCTACATGCTTGCCATCTGTGCAAGAAGCTGCTTTGTTGTAGTCCATCAAACATAAGAGTCTCACAAACATGCATGTAAGACGATTCACTCACCCACTTCTGAATAATTAACATGCTCAAACTTTCAGCTTTGAACATGCCAACTGGAAAATTTTACATCTGTCCTCCTAAAATGGTGACAAGAAATCTTCCTGGACCACCTATCAAGCTTCTGGAGCTGACCTCTGACCTTTCTGCAGAGATGGTATACTGTGAACAGAGGATTTTCTCTCATGCACCAATAACAAGTATGGATTGCTGGATTCATGCATACCCTTCATATATATGTGCCCTGGGCAGACTGCTCAGTGCTGTGTTGTCAGTTCAAATCTGCTTATGACCCACTGCACCAATTTTCTGCTCTGAAAATATGAGATTGTCAGCTTTTTGTGGGCTTTGTCTTGCATATGCGATAGCAGGTTTTTGTATATGTATTACTTTTGAATCAACAACATCAGCATGTATACACTGTTATGACTACTGCACTACACAGGCATTACAAACTTACGTCAGAGAGTTGAGAACATGTTCCTGCTTATTAATTGTTCTGGAGTGAGATCACTGGTAGCAAAGCTGAATTCAGCTGAGTCACTGAAATGCTCATTTTCGGTGTAATTACCTGGCTGACTTTCCCCTGACAGCTCCAGTGCAAGGAATGCAACACACCTGCCAAAGCAAGGGGCGGACTCAAGAGGAAGACTAGGTGTGTTGTCGCTTGTTTCAACACAGGCCTCACACACACATACTGAGAAGCACTGTAGGAAGACAGAGCCTGAGGAAAGTCTATTTAACACAAATTTGAGGTAGGCTTTGACAGGATGGGAAGGAAAAGTTGGTGAGAAAGAAGAAGAGAAAAAGAAAAACAGAAGAGCAGCCATGACATGGAAAAGCCCTCTGGCCCTGGTGAGGGATGCTCTGCAAGGTCAGAGGGCAAGGGAGAAGGACCTCCGCAACTTGGTGTCTAATCTGCCTTATGAGGGACTGGAGAAGGGAAAGCAACCTAACCGCTACTTTCCATCAAATGGCATCAAAACCACAAAATACAGCCTCCTCTCCTTCATCCCCATGAACCTTTATGAACAGTTTCACCGTTTGGCTAACATCTACTTTGTGGGCCTGGCTATTCTGAATTTTATCCCTGTAGTGAATGCCTTCCAGCCAGAGGTAGCTCTGATCCCCATCTGTGTCATCTTGTCTCTGACCGCTCTGAAAGATGCCTGGGAGGACTTCAGGAGGTACCAGTCGGACAGGAAACTTAACAACACACCATGCTTGATCTACAGCAGGTAACTGAGTAGATGACATTCAGATCCTGAACACAGAAACAGAGGTGTTGTGCTGTTTATGCATGATGTGGCTTAAATGGCACATCTACATCTGTGTTAGTGATTCTTATCTTCCCTGCTGTTTGATTGCATAGATCTGTACGATTGTGTTTTACCTCCTCTGCGTTGCAGCACCCCGTGGGAATTTTTGACTTAGAAATAGAGCATGTGTGGGTGATTATTCCTCCTTTGAAGAGCCTCATAACAATATCTCTCGCCGTCACATTGTGCACATTTGATGAAATCCTCATTTGGGTATTGCGTCAGCAAAGACAGTAATGTTAGTTGTTATCTATTTTTGAATTACTGGTGAAAAATGAATAATTCACAAAGGAGGATAAACACTGTCATTTTCATGCCTCTTACTGCTGTGATTTTGGAGTACAGTGGGACATGGAGGAGGGGGAGGTGGGTATGATGTGAGATTGGAAACACCTCCTCCAATGATGAATCCTCAGCTTCTGGTAGGGTTTATAATTAACCAGCCACCCGCTGCTGGTTTCCCTAAAGAGTCAGCAGAGGTGTTTGAAAGCCTCAGCTGGGGGAAAAGCCAGTAGTGTGTGTGGTGATAGGATCCAGGTGGTCTGAAGGGTGGTCTCCAGACACACCATTTCAAACCCTCCAGAGAACACACCAGGCTACTTGGACACAAGTTGCCTCTGCCTCATGCAGTAACATATATACAGCAGTTGGGCGATGGTGTGCACGTTCCTGTGGGTCTCCCATGGCTCACTGGGAGGGGATGCTAAGCTTCATTTTGGGCTTTTAAAGATGAGTACAGAATCAATTGGATGAGATTTCTTTGAAGTATACAAATTTTTCCTATGGATGAATTTTTAGGTCTTTCCTCAATTTCCCTTTTTTTGTTATCTTTTAAACCAATTTAACACACAGCAGGCTCTTAAATCCATCTTACAATTAGTGTAAGGACCCCCACATAAAATCAGTCAGTTGTGAGAGATTGGGCTTTAATCAATCAGGCCATCTCATAAGCATGTATTTTTTTCACCTTTACCCCTCACCTGGATTTTGTTTTCACATAGGTGTGAAGCGGCTATGTTTGAGCATGATGTGCCTTATCTTTAGAGATTATACCACGTCTCTTGTCTCAAACACTTGTTGATCCACCTGCATCTAATTGTACCAAGTATGAAACACACTGGCTGTTGTTCAGTGTGTTTGAATGCCATGTCATGGTGCGTTGTTAAGCATGTCTCACTGCATAGCTTTAAAACCAGCCACCTTTCTTTTGTTAAGTTCATGTACACAAACGTGATAATAATCATGATATCAGCCAATATTGTTTCACTTTATCTCAAAATCCAAACTATATTGTGGGGCTTTCTGACAAAGATGCAATAAACAAGCAATTCAAAAGAGCAAAAATATATTAAATAAAAATTTTGAATTGTGAGTCTGTAGTTGCATCTCTTAGGCTTAGGCTCAGTTAATTTTTTTTTAATTACTACGGCATAAATTGTAACAATGTCAATCTACCATTTTCTGAAATTATAATTACATGTCTACGTAATCTTCAAAAAATATGTAGGTACAAAGGTGTCACCTTTGTGTAAAGCCAGGTTTTAGGGAAACAGGTTTTCCCTGTTTCCAGACTTTTGTCCTAAGCTAGGTTCTCTGTCTTCTGGCAGTGGCCTCAAACTTACATTACAAGCATATCAGTAGTGTCAGTCTTATTTTTTAAATATAGATAAGGGAGAATATTTCCAAAATACTGAATCATTATTTTAAAATAGTTTAGAATGGGGAACAATTTCTTTTTAAAACCCCTTCTGGAAGGTCAGAGCCATATTCTTTAAGGTCAGAACACATTTACCCATCCCATGACTGGTATTCGGCTGCTTGACGTACAAAAAAAACATAAAATCATAAAGCTTTCCGGACATGAAAAGAACTAAGCATGCAATCAGGTAAGTATGATAAACACAACATACTAAAAATATACAAGCCTTTGCTCCGTGCTTTGTTTTGAGTAAGGTGTGGTGTGCGGTAGCAGCTAACTGATCAGGTCCTACATGCAAAGCAGCATACCGGCATCTCTGTCAGTCTCTGCCTGTAGTTAGTCAGCTTAAACCTCAATGCTTGGGAACCACCTCAGTTCACAATGTGCTGTGCCTTTCACAAAGAACCACCTCAAAAAGTTTCCACATTCTAAAACACACAAAAATCATCTGTGTGCTCTACGATTTTTTTAATTTAAAAAATCCATAATTAAGTAAGTATTTAATCTGATTGCATGGTAGCAATGCAACCCGCAGCTTATGGTGTCTTGTTTCAAAATGTTCCATGTAATTTCTTTTATGAATGTAGGGTTTATTTTTCAGTGCCTAAAACCACATACCAACAGATCAGTACAACAAGCATATAACAAGTGGCAGCTGTGAAGGGAAGAAGAAACAAATAATACAGTATTTTTAACAATGACAAATGTCACCTCTGTACACCAACACAGTGGATTCTATATCAAATAATCAAGGTGTGTTTGAAGTGCATCCTTTCAGCTTTATTTTAAGGGGTTTGAGAAGAGTATTGAGATAACTGTTAAGGAATTACAGCCATTTTTATACATAGTCCCCCATTTTCAGAGGCTCACAAGTAATGGGACAATAGACTGACAAGCAGTTTTATAGCCAGGTGAGGCCTATTAACAGAAAATCTCAGTTTGAAGTCTAAAGAAATGTTGTGAAAGTGAAGAAGACCATTATTATTATAAAACCAAGGAATGCGCTGGCCAGCTCAGCAACACCAAAGGACCTAGACGCTCACAGAAGACAACTAAACCGGCTAATCACAGAATTGTTTCCTTGGTTAAGAAAAAAACATTCACAGCATCTAGCCAAGTCAAGAGCACTCTTAAGGAGGTTGGTGTATCATTGTCAAAGTCCAAAATAAAAAACACCTTCATGAATGTAACTAGAGAGGATTTAAAACAAGGAACACTCAAGTACAGGAAGGCCAGATTAGAGTTTGCCAGAATTTTTTTTCTCTTAACATCAGCTTTTGCACACCTTATTTATTTACAGCATATATACATATATATCTATATACTATATTATACTATTATATTTATTCATATTCAGTCTCATTATCCACATTCTCATTCACACATCTGTGTATTGCATTGCATTCACATTTACACTTTGTGTAAATAATAAACTGCAACATTAATTGCGATAATACCTGGGTATTAACTATACAATTTATATATATATACACACACACACACACACACACACACACACACATATATATATATATATATATATATATATACATATACACACCAAACTGCAATTATTACTGTGTAATAACTATGCATATTCTGATTTATGTCTTTAGTCACTCCTGCCTATTATACTGTACAGCTCTTCCCATTAAGAACTGGACTTACACCTTCTGCAAAGTTGTGGTATCTACATTTTTCTCCCTGATATATTCTCTTGATACTTACGTATACTGAAAGGAGTGCCTGCAACACAAGTAATTTTCCCCCCTGGGGATAATAAAGTATTCTGATTCTGATTCTGATTTTGAAAACATCTGAAAGGGCCTTTACAGTACTGGAAAAAAAAATCTTTGTACAGATGAAACCCAGATTTATTTGTAGCAAAATGATAGGAAGAGAAAAGTATAGAGAATGAAAAGAACAGTTCATGACCCGAAGCATACCACATCATCTGTCAAACAGGGTGGAAGCAATGTTATGGCATGGGCATGTATGTACAGCTGCCAGTGGAACTAGGTGTTTATTTCAGAATTAGAATCAGACTACTTCATTAATCCTGGGGGAGGAATCACTTATTGAGGATGTGAATGCTGATAGAAGTAGCAAGATGAATTTTGAAGTGTACAGGGCTATACTCTCTGCTCAGGTTCAGTGACATGCTGCAAAAGTGTTCGGATAGTGCTTCACAGTGCAAATTGATTATGACCCAAGCATACTACAAAAGCAACCTAACATTTTCTCAAGGCAAAGAAATGGGATATTCTTCAAAGGCCAGGTCAGTCACCTGATCTCAACCCAATAGCACATGCTTTCTAATTACCGAAGACAAATCCAAAGCCAGAGAGGCTCCCAAAGAAGCAGTAACTGAAGGCAGCTGCAGTAAAGGCCTAGCAGGGTATCTGAAGGGAGGAAACAGCACTGGAGATATCCTTGGGTTCTAACTACAGACATTCATTGACTACAAAGGATGAAGAGAATAACGCTCCAGCAACACAAGAACAACTTTAATGTTTGACCATTAAGTGCAAACATTTTTCACCCAAGCAATAAAAACAATTCTTACATATAACCATGTTAGTTTTTCTCATTACTTTTGAACCTCTGAAATGGGGGACTATATATAAAAATGACTGTAATTCCTAAACAGTTAATGTGATATTTTTGTCAAACCCCCTTAATTAAAGCTAAAAGTCTTCACTTTAATCACACTTTGACTTTTTGATTTAAAATACACAGTGATAGGGTACAGGGGCGAAATTTAAAAAAAAAAATGCGTCATTGTCCCAAAACCTATGGACCTAACTGTACTCTACATATTTTTAAGCAATGAGTACCTTTACAATATTTTAGGTTGTATTATAGACTATCTTAACCTCCAGTTCTTACTTTTACATGCTATTTTGGGGTGCAGGTTATATTACACTTTAATTATTGCCTGGAAATAGCTTCCAAAGTGGTGCTTTTGCTTGCTTTCTTATTCAGAAGGGACAACCATGAAGCCATATGCTTCAGACCTAAAAAGGAATCAAATTTAGGTTCTGAATGTACCTTCGGTTGCTCCCTTGTATTCTCCCCAAGGGGTTGCCACACCCGATTAATCCACATTGGTTGGTTAAAGGTTTTTTTCACTCTTCTTCATTTGGTTTACTTTTTCCTTTAGGCCAGGGTATGGCTCCACAAACCTTTTCAGATCTGAACTTTGTCACGTCTGAATGAGTGAGTACCCAAAAGCACCTCTCTTTGGAAGCCATTTCCAAATAATAATTAAAGCTTATTATAGCCTGCACCCCAAAATATTGGTTAATTGCTATATAGGAAAGGAGGGTTAAAACACTTTTTAATTTAGCCCATACCCCTAATAATTCTGTGTAATTACACTGTAAGAGGGGGAATCATTGTTTGACATTTCCTCTAAAATAAAAAAAGAATTAGAATTAGATACTTAGAGTATAATTTGTTTCTTCTTTCCTTTACACCTTTTAGTTTTAGGTACTGAAAATTAAACCCTGAATTCATAAAAATTATGCGGTAAAAGTTGCAGGCACCATTAGGTGCTACTGATTGCATACATTCATAGAAAACATGACTATTTTTCCTAAATGTGACAAAAATCAATATAAAAGTCACTAACTATTTTTTCTGAATTTAGAGATAAAATAATAATGGCTAGTATCTGATGTCTCTGGCTGCAGGAAGAAGAAGCAGTTTGTGGAGAGACCCTGGAAAGATGTGCAAGTGGGAGATTTTGTGAAGGTGGTTTGCAATGAGATCATCCCTGCAGACCTCCTTCTCCTTTACACATCAGACCCCAACGGTGTGTGCCACATAGAGACAGCCAACCTGGATGGAGAGACCAACCTGAAGCAGAGGATAGCTGTGTCTGGAGTCTGCAACTCGGTGAGAGACTCAGTAAAATCTCCCTTTTGGTTTTGTTTCCACTTTCCTCATAGTTCCTTCATGTGAGTGAAATGTAATGCACTTTGATAACAACTATGTCATGTTCTAACATTACCCACTGGCAGTGCAAAGCATTATAGTGTGACAGAGTGATGCCTGGAAGAAAAACATACTTGTTGGATTACATACCTTTAATGCATGTATTTTGGCAGGGGTTGTCTTTCCTGAGTGCAGAAATTGTCACGTCACTCTTGAAGAACAGGTTAAGCTGCATTTAAAAAGTTTCCATTCCTAATGATTTTCCGGTGTCTCTTCTCATTTCCCAGAATCCAGAATTCGAGCCAGAAAGCTTCAACAGCACCGTGGTGTGTGAAAAACCCAACAACAACCTGAATCATTTCAAGTGTTATGTGTGGGTATCAAATACACAGACAACATGAATTCCCCCCAGTTTCTATTAGTCTTTCAAAGCAGCCAAGCAAAACTAATTCCAGTCCCCTTGCTGGACTTTCTGATTCAACCAGAGGCATTATTGGAGCTGTAATAGACTAGAATCGATTTTCTCAGGCACCACAGCTCTTACAGGTGGTCCACCTATGGTGTCCAGCTATAGCCATAAAGCAGGAGAATTGCTAATGGGGGAATATATAAGCAGTAATAAATATCTAACGAGATCTGACAGTAAAAAGGAGGCTTCTCACTTTCTCCTACTACAGAGAGAAACCTGATAAGCAGAAGGTGGGAGCTGGAATTGAAAGTCTGCTGCTGAGAGGCTGCACAGTGAGAAACACAGACCATGCTGTTGGCTTTGTGGTATATGCAGGTATATTCTCCATTTTCTCAGCTGGTTCAGTGCTTTAACCTTGAGCTTTTAATGTTTGTTCCCACCATGAACCTTGAAATACTGAGACCATGAGAAGACACTTTTCACTCACTACAAGCCGAACTCCATAAAACCAGCATTTAAAAATCACAGTTTTACATCCTCTACAAATGTACTCACAGCAGAGTAATTATGGTTGGGTTTGATTAACAATGAGGCCAGCTGCTCTGTTATGCTTCAGTTAGAGGCTGCTGCAGGCTCATGTCAGGATGCTAACATGCTCACAATACCAACATAATAATGTTTTATAGACTGTATCAAAAAGGTGGAAGTAACCATCATGCTTTCACCCAATGGCAATGTGAACTCAGAATTTTGAAACATAGAGCTGAGCCACCGACATCCTGGGATTTTGGAGCCAGAACTATACACATTTAGATAAAAGAGAGAAGTATTAATTTATTAGCTAATGATATTAGCAAGCTACAACCATAGCAGACCCAAATACACACTTGGATATGAGCTTTATTACAAACATGATAATAAAACTAAAAGCTAATTGCATGTTAGCAAGCTAGCAAATTCAAGGTATAAAAGAAAACTAAACAAAAAACCTCTTAAAACAAGAAGGAGCAAGAACTAGCAACATGGAAAACTTAAGTGAGGAAAACATGGAGAACAACAGATGATCTGACAAAGACAACTATTAATACACACAGGGCTGATTGAGGGAAGTTGAGACAGGTGGAAAAAGGGTCACAGTTGGGCAAAAACATACAGGAAAGAAGTCACAAAATCAAGACACCAAAGGAAACTATTTAACAGAATAAAACAGGAAAAGAACAACTATAACTAAAAACATAAATGAACTAGATGCATATAAAAGTGCAAACCTCTGCCAAGGCCATAGCGTGCACCTGAAAACAGTAGTATCATAATAATTTTGCCCTCATAATGTGATTCCTTGACCTTAAAAACCTACCTCTTGCACTTGTTAGCACACTGATATCATTCTTAGTTTAAAAGTTACTCAAGAAATACAAACAATGTGCTGGCACTCTGATGATTCAGCAGAGTTTCAGATACAATCCAATGGTGAATCTGAGGCAAGTCTGTAGTATTATATATTAACTCACAGTAACAACTTTCCCATGAACCCCGTATATTTCTACATTCTGGATCATGCAATCTAAAATGCTACTTAAGTCCTGAGCAAACGTCAGTATGGTGGACCATAAGGAAATGATGTTCTGTCATTTTTATGCAAAACTTAGAGCAATTATTTATGGAGCTGAATCCAAATTTCTTGAAATTTCCCCAGTCTTGCAATGATTAAGGAAAAAAAGTAATTTAAAAACTCTCTGGATCTGGCTCATGATCCAGAGCACTTCCAAAATGTAATGATTTGTTCCTTCTATCACACCCAACTTCTCAAAAAATGAAATCAAATCTGTTCAGAGCTTTTTGAGTTGTATTGCACACAGACAAAAAAGAGAGAAACATACAAACCAAACACTGGTAAAAGCATTATCACTTAGTGGAGATAATAAACAAAAAACATCAAAAACTTGGGACTAAAGCCTGAGACCATGACATTACAGATACCTTCTTATTAGTGCAAAGTAACAGATCAATATATATTAAAATATTGTAATTTGACTCACCAAAACTGGAACACAGACATCTAAGTTGAAATGTACCAGAAGACAAACCATATTATTAGTTAAAATGAGAAAATCCTATTAAATGTGCTCCAGAAGGCAAAAACAAATTAAACTTAGTGGAGAGGTCCAGTTCAGTAACTGGAATTAAAGGAAGTGAGGCCCAGGAGAAACTATCATCTACAGCTTTCTGTGATGCTACACCTGTCAATCAAAGCAGCCACACGCCTGACTTTAAGCCTTCATATAATCCAGATGGACAAGTAAAAAAAATAACTTTCAGCAGTTACAGTTGTTGTGAATTAACTATAGTCATATTGGCTTAATTTTTCATATTGCCTCTTTCATGTTGCAGTGCTTTAAACTAATGCTTAAAGCACTGGGGGATGCTACCATACTCGTAATGCCTCAGTTAACACAATGTTACTTAGCTGTTAACTGATGATGTTTTGCAGGTAAAATGTTTGTCACCCAATTGTTCTCAGTGTTAATTTAGCCTGTTAGTATGTATGAATTTGCACTGAACACAATGAACAGCTGAGGCTCATGAAAATGTGATCAGTTTTGCATGTATTGTATCAAACTGGAAATATCTACAAATAGATGTTTTTGTGTGAGTAGCCAGGAATTTCAGATATTTTATGGTAAAGGTGAAAAGTGGCTAAAATATTAGAATATGTCTAAAAAAACAAAATGCAAAGTCCTTTTAATGCCAAAATATATCCCAAAATATCCATAGCTCTTCTACAGGACAGGACCTCAGTACTTAAACCTTTGCATTAAATAACCCCAAAACACCAAACATTTTAAGATGTGATACTGCCTTTCTTTTTTGTTCACTGGCTATTTGGAGTGTCTGAATGAACACCTTCTCCTCCTACATTTAAGGCCATGAAACCAAGTCCATGCTGAACAACAATGGGCCGAGATACAAGCGCAGCAAACTAGAGCGGAGGCTGAACGTAGATGTGTTCTTCTGTGTCATTCTCCTCTTCACCATGTGTCTCATCGGAGCACTAGGTCAGTAATGAATTATATCTCTTAACCATAAAATCACTAATGATTCATGTTTGATGTCTTTACATTTACGAGGGGACATTAACTTTCCAATAAAAAAATGGCCCCATGCCCAATACCATACCAAGACAAGAGGGAGAAGACAGGGGAAGGTGTGCTACTAAAAATAGCTTTCCTCCCTGCTCCACAGTCAGTCTGATTAATCCTGCTGTCCTCATGTATGCAGGTCACTACTTTTGGCTTCATTCGCTACCCGGTGAGCCGCCGTATCTGGCTCCCCCCACCCAGGGTCATTTGGACAGCCCCAGTCTTTCTAGTTTCTACATGTTCTTCACTATGATCATCCTGTTGCAGGTACTATGGTCTGTCTGAGAGTTTGGTGGCTATTGTTATTTTATTTTAAAGTCAATAAACTAATTTCCTCTACTGTCCAGATCCTGATTCCTATTGCTCTCTATGTGTCCATTGAACTGGTCAAAATTGGTCAAATTTTCTTCATCACCAATGATGCTGATCTGTACGATGAGGAGAGGGACAATCACATGCAGTGTAAGGCTCTGAACATCACAGAGGACCTGGGACAGATTGAATACATCTTCTCAGACAAAACGGGCACCCTCACTGAGAACAAGATGGTGTTTCGGCGATGCTCCATCATGGGCAACGAGTATCCACACAAAGAGAATGGTAAACGTCTTCAATGAGATATTTTATATAATCAGTATGAACAGCTGCATCACCTTTCAGTGTTTTTAATTACAGCTCAGACAAACAAACGAAAAACCCAACAGAACAGGCACATACAAAGTTATCCATGATATTGCCCTCCAACACAGCCACAGTCCTCTCGGGTTGATAGCTGCCCATAATGGGGACGTCAACAGCTCTCGTCAACAAGTGTAGCTTGGAGAAAACCACCACAGCATATTTTACTTTTGGCAAAAGAAAAAGCTTAAAAATTGTTGATTAGTCACATAGCTTGTCTGTTCAAAAAACCTTTGTCAAAGCAATTTTTGAACAGACAGATTACACATCAGAGCATATAGTAGAAAATGATGATATGCTGGTGACTAATTAGTCTATATATGTTTGTCGGTTGTCTTTGAACCAGTTAAAAAGTAAATTATTTGGTAACAAAGCATTAATTTATTTTTACTTCATCATTACTTACACCTTTCTTGAGCAGTTGTTAATAATTCTCTTATTACTTCTTGATTATCTGGCCATTACCTCATTTTGGTGCCCCACTCCACTCATCACCACCAGGGTAGTGTTACAGCATTAGCTGTAAGTAGTAGGCTATACATTATTAGATCACCCTTACCTTTTTTAATTGCCTTAATTTTTCAAGCCATGGATTCAACAAGACTTAGATTTTGGTCCAATTTGACATGACACCATCACACAGTTGCTGCAAATTTTTTGGCTGCACATCCACAATACAAATCTCCCGTACCACCACATCCCAAAGGTACTCTTTTGGATTGCAATCTAGTGACTGTGGAGGCCATTTCAGTACAGTGAACTCATTGTCATGCTCAAGATACCAGTTTGAGGTGATTTGAACTCTGGTCATAAAGGGATGTCATGGTCAACACAGTACTCAGATAGGCTGTGGTATTTAAATGATGCTCAGTTGGTACAAAGGGACCCAAAGAGAAAATATCCCTCTCACACCACCAGCAGCCTGAACTGTTGATTCAAGGCAGGATGGATCTAGGAGTTTCACCCAGTGTGGTCTTCTGCTATTGCAGCCCATCTGCTTCAATGTTCAGTGTGTTCAGAGATGCTCTTCTGCATACCTTGGCTGCAGCAAAAGGTCATTTGAGTTACTGTTGCCTTCCTGTCAACTCAAAGCAGACTTGCCATTCTCCTCTGACCTCTGGCATCAACAAGACACTTTCACCCAGTGAACTGCAGCTCACTGTGTATTTTTGAGGTATTAAACCATTATCTGTAAACCCTAGAGATGGTTGTATGTAAAAATCCCAGCAGATAAGACCAACCACCATTACATGTTCAAAGTCACTTAAATCACATTTTTCCTCATTCTGATGCTCAGTTTGAATTTCAGCGGTTTGTTTTGACCATGTCTACGTACCTAAATGCATTGTGCTGCTTTTATGTTATTGGCTGATTGGATATTTGTATTAACAAGCCTTTGAAAGGTGTAACTAATAAAGTGGCCGGTGAGTGTGCATGCATTCAGTGGTTTATTACCAGCTCTGTTGTCAGCTTCTAGGCATTATGATGTTACTCCTTTTAATAGCTTATTGAATTAATTAATTAAACATACGAACTGGAGTTCATTGTGCCTAGAAGTCTATTGTTTTTACCATAGACAGTATAAAACATGGATGTAGAAACCTTGGCCCCACCCACTGGTTTTGGACTATGATTCTGAAGCATTAACTTTAGCAGACTGGCTGCTAGAATACTGCTGTAACACACTGACATGTTAGCAAGGTAGTCAGAAGGATGTTTCTGCAACAAACCCACATTAGTATGTTACATTAATGAGCTCACTTAAAACTGATATAGTTTAGCAGTACTTTTTTCATTTTAGTGGCTACAGATAGACAATTTGTATCATCTGTGTTATTTTATTTGCGTTTGGGGTTTTTGTAGCGTTCCACTGCTCATATGTTTTGAGTTTGAGCAGTTTTCTTATTCTTGATTATGAGCCTTTATGCTTCTGCATAGTATTAAGTAAGGTTGCAGTTGTTACTCTGCAACATCATGCATGCATGTACATACATTAAAATACAGTTTAATCAGACAGAAAAGGAGAACATGTAGCTCCTTGTAAATATTTATTTTCACTCTTTTAACTGTTACATTTTCTCATCAGTTGCATCCAACTGTCTTATTTCATTAATAATCTATTTACCCTGTGGAATACTCTACAGAGTGAGTCTTCCCTAGGTTCGCTAATTTGGCTCACTGAAAGAGAGTACTTCCATTCAGCTGTCTAATCTCAGGTTTTCAAGTCCTTCAGCACTGTTGAGGTTAATGGCTCTGTATTTGACTTGACTGGAACTGACATAGTGCACACATGCAGTGCAGGTTGTTTGTATCAACATGTTTTTTGGGATTTCCAGCCATCCGCCTTGCTGTCCTGGATGAGCCAGAGTCAGAGGAGGAGGTCATCTTCAACCAGCGTCCACTACCTCTCCCGACTAGCTGGTCCCTGGATAGTGAGGAAAGCAACCCCGAAGATGCACATCACCATGGCAGGCGACGCAAAAGCAAAGCCACAGAAAGTGCCCAGAGCGATGTGGCTTTCAGCAGCCCACTGGTACAATGAAGGCTTTTTTTCTGTCTGCCTTGATTTGTATTTCTATTGCATCCATCGCATGCTGCCCTTTTAAAATTGTTTTATTGAATATTATTATTTTGTAGATTTTATATTATTTGGCATTTATTGTGGACAGCAAAGTAAGAAAATCATTGCACATTCCTTGCTGTGCATCTGACAATAAAACTTAATTTGATTTGATTTACACAAAGTCAGAGGTTGCAACAGTGGAAAATGGTGGAGGAACACAAAACTGACAACTTTTTAAACCAAAATGCATTTACCCTCAGTTTCAAATAAGGAAGTCTGTCCTCAACTTTAGTTCACATCTGAATCCTCATTTTAAACTGAACTCAAGCTGCTACTTTTTTACCCAAATCTGACCCATCCTTCTGTCAAAAGTCCCAGTCCCTACTGCAGATGGTCGAGCTGCTAGGTGTCAGAGATGAGCACATCCATTTTGGCTCAAAGCTGCCCCTGTGTCTGTGACGGGACATATGGTCATGCTGAGCATCATTTGGCACAGACCGGTGATGTCACATAAACTGTAAACGTGCACTATAGATTAGTCATCATTGTCTTGATTTATAGTACAGTAACTCTGTGCCTATTTTTGTCTGCTGGGCAGAGAGCAGCAGCCTGGACATACAGGCAGAGACAGAAAAAGTCCTGTGTTTTTTCCAGCAAGGCAGCACACAGCCCATCTTTAGCACTGCTCATGCTGCGTCTCTAACAGAGCAGAATGCTTGTTTGAATGAACACTTCCTCCCTTCCTTCTGTCCTTTTCTCCCCTCAATCCTTCCTTAACTATGGATCATCAAAAACTGAGCTAAAACCTTTCTCCAGTCCTGTCAAGTCAAATCAGTGAAAGCTGAATGCAAACAATAAGCTATTAGTCAATAAAGGTGTGTGACTGACAAAATGGTTAACTTTTCCTCCAACAGGAAACTGAGGTGATTCCAGACAGGAAGCTACTTCAGCAGATTAGCTGGGCGGTGAACAGCAGCAGCAACCGGAAGACAGAGCCTTACCTGGACTTTTTTCTGGCTCTAGCTATTTGCAACACAGTGGTGGTTTCCACAGCAACAACTCAGAGAAGGAGGGTGAGTCCTCAGTTTACTGTGGATAGGAAGTGGAGATGGAGGGCACAGCCAGGAGAGAAAAGATGGATGAAATATGTGTCCTCTTAAAACTTCCAGAATCCTATAGCTTCAAACTACAATAACTGACTTTTCTTATTTATTATACAGCATGTGGACAGAAGTTCTGGGCCATACCATTTAACCATTGAATTTAGGTGTTTCATTCAGTCCCATTTCCACAGATGTATAAAATCACGCACCTTGCCATGCAATCTGTCTTTACAAACATTTGTGAATTCAAACATAGTTCTGTAATATGATGTCACTATTGCAGCAAGTCAGCTGGTAAGTTGGTAAGAGGAAAGTTCTTTCCTCTGAGATATTCCATGATCAACTATAAGTGATATTTTGACAAAGTGGAAGCATTTAGGAACCACAGCAACAATATAAAGTTACAGAGCAGGGTCTCTGAGTGCTGAGGCACATGGTGTGTTAAAGTCACCAACACTCTGCTGACTGTTTTATTTATATACATAACTGTGCATCTGTAAAAACAATCCAATTTTCCCCCTGGGATCAATAAAGTATCATGATTCTGATTCTGGTTCAATAGCTTTAAAGTCCCAAACCTCCTCTGACATTAACGTAAGTGCAAAAATTGTGTGCCCAGAGCATCATGATATGGGCTTCCATCACCGAGCAGCTGCATGTACAGTAAGTCTTACTTCCCCAAGCACAGTTTCAGTAAAGGAAAATCTTAATGCTTAAGCTTACCAAGACATTTTGAACAATTCTATGCTTCCATCTTTGTGGGAACAGTTTGTGGAAGGTCCTTTACTGTTCCAGCATGACTTTGTCCCAGTGCACAAAGCAAGCTCCATAAAGGCATGACTGGATGAGTTTGGTGTGGAAGAACTTGACTGGCTCACACAGAGCCCCAACCTCAACCCCATCTGACACCTCTGGGATGAACTAGAATAGCGATTGCGAGCCAGGCCCTCTCATCAAACATCAGTGTCTGACTTCACAGTTGCTCTTGTGTCTGAATAGTTAAATTTTCCCACAGGCACCCTCCAATATCTTGTAGAAGCCTTCCCAGAAGAGTGGAAGCTATTACATCTACAAAGGGGGGACCAACTCCATATTAATGCCTATGGTTTTAGAATGGGATAAAGTAAAGGCTCCTGTGGGTATAATGAGTAGGTAACCCAGTACTTGTTTATATAGTGTATGATAATCTCTATCACACTTCATAACTGTTAAACAGGCTATTTACCAGCATTCGAGACAAATCCATATGATATAGTAAGTAACAGATTCAATGGACAACCTCTCACATGATTCATCAGAATTTCAAATTCTTTCCGGTTGTTAGCATAAGGCTTTGTCTCTGTGGTCATTGTAAATTTGCTTTCATCTTTAAAGCCACAATTATAAACAGTCTTCACTAAACTGACACAAAGTAAATGGAGACTTGCAAACAGGGCAGGCTTCAGTAATTTGAACGGTTGCTTTTCTGGACCGTGCATTTCTGAAGTCTGACAGATGGAATGAATCTGTGTGTTTTCCCCCTTGAGTTTAAAATTAAAGGTAAATGCAGGAAAAAGAAACAAAGTGAAAAAATTAACAGTTGTTATTGAGAGGTTTCATGTGCTACCATATGTGTAATGTTACAAGAGGTCTGCCTCAAATCATTTCATTCTATTTCTGTTTCCTTTGTATCAAATCTTTTCAGGTGAGTGTGTCTCCACAAGCCAGCCAGACAAAGAATCCACTGGAAACTTTGTCCAATCTGGTGAAAAATGCTGGTAGCTTCCTTAGATCCTGCAAGCGTAAGCCCAAGAGAAACCGTACCTACACAGTGGACTCAGAGGACCACTTTCATCCATCTGCAAAAACAGAGGGGCCTAACACCAATGGGCTCCAAACATGTTCACTCCATGCAGCATCCCAGCTTGACAAGGGTCTATTAACCTCAGATAATCTGAGATATGAAGCAGAGAGTCCAGATGAGGCCGCCTTGGTCTATGCAGCCAAAGCATATGGCTTCACACTGTTGGCCCGAACCCCCGACAGTGTGACAGTGAAGCTACCGTCTGGAGAGGTGCTGGTTTTTGAGGTCCTGGACACCTTGACCTTTGACTCCAACAGGAAGAGAATGTCTGTTTTGGTGCGACATCCGGTCACAAAAGAATATGTGCTGTACACTAAGGGTGCAGACTACGCCATCATGGAGTTACTTGGTACACCTTATGCAGGTAAATTCACATAAAGTATGCATGTATATTAACTGGTGATTGTTAAGATTGTCTGTGTCAGTTAATAACTCAAAATTAAACTGTATTTCTAATTAAACTATACTATTTCCAGAAAACCTCAGGGGCAATCAGAAGAATATAGCAGCTGATACTCAGCATCACCTTGATTGCTATGCTAAGGAGGGGCTCCGCACACTGTGCATTACAAAGAAGGTGCAAAATCATATATAGTAATATTTGACAGCAGCATTTACTTATTTGACAAAAGCTCATCATTTTTATGCATGTGTTGCAGGTTGTGAGTGAAGAAGTGTATGAAAGCTGGTTAGTGCACAGACAGAGCGCTTTAGCTGCTATAGATTACAGAGAGGAGCTCATCATGGACTCTGCTGTACAGCTAGAGACAAATCTCTCCCTGCTAGGTGACACATCCAACATGCATCAGCCACAACACTTGAAAAGCACATTGTATACTTGGGGATAACGTGTGTGAATGGTACCTGTCTTTGGAAAATATGTCCTGCAGGGGCAACAGGTATTGAAGACCGTCTGCAGGAGAGCGTCCCAGACACCATCATGGCACTGCGAGAGGCAGGGATCCAGTTGTGGGTGCTGACAGGTGACAAACCAGAGACAGCTGTCAACATTGGCTATGCTTGCAGGCTCCTGGAAGATGAAGACCTGGTTATAAACATGGCCTGTAAGAGCAAGGTGAGGATGCCTCACACACAAGGTTTGCTGTCTGACTCAGATCTGCTTTTCTTTATTTCTCTATGTGGTGAAATTGGTGCATCTGTGATTAAGTTTTTTTTTTCAGGAAATTAAATATTAAATGAAAATATTAAACAACAATATTAAACATTAGCCTTTTAAAGCAGATTTGTCCTAGATGTAATTTATACTTCATACAATCACATACATGTTGTTTCAGAGAACAACATTGATTTTTTTAATGGTCATTTAGGAAAAATTGTGTGTTTTCTGAGCAGTGCCTTCAGTGGCTTTCTCCTCCTGTGAGCTTGTCTCCCTTCAATTTATATGACTGAACCTTTGTGGCCACTTTTACATTTTAACTAAAGGTCAAACCCCCACATTTCCATCTAAGAAAGATAAGGTGTCATGTGTGGCCCCACTTCTCTTAGGTCATTAAAGAACTGGTACCATAGAAATGAGGCCTTCATAACAACCTGACTATGTCTAATCATCCCCAGCCTCAAATAGACTGAAATTGCCTGTCGGCCCTGAGGGATACATGTGGGACTTTCTGAAACAAACGGGCTGCTATGCTCCCCCTAGATGGACTAGTCACTGATGATGAATGGAGTGAGATAGCCTCAACACAATAACTAATGCTTTCATATCTAATTACCAGTCTAATGTTCAACCCTCAGAGGAAATACCCTTCCTCTCATAATCCAGAGTGGAGGCATATTAGAAACGAACTGTATAATTTTTTTAACACCGTAACTCAATGATCACCTGAGAGATACACTCCCAAAACCATCATCCTACCAAGCCTAATGAAATTTAGCCAGTAATAACAATGGTGGAGTAAAAATAGAACCAACCATATTTTCCCCATCAGTTTCCTTTTGGCTAAAAGAATGGAGTTATTTACACACAACAGTGATGAGTATGATGGGACCAGTGCCTGGAAACTGCTTATTATCAAAAATCATGAGGAGTACTGCTGTTTCTTTTGACAGCTTTTGGACATTTTTTTTTACCTCTTTTGAATTATTGAACAATTTGTTGTTATAAAAGAAAAGAAGTCTTTAGAGCTAGAGTGGAGTAATTAACCAACAGAGTGGGAAAAGCAGAAAAATTTTGAACTTTTTCTTTGTTACCTGCCCATGAGCCTACATTTTTTACTCTACAGACATCATTTCAACGGCCAAACCTTCTTTCAAATAATGTCTTTCTCAAAGATGAAAGACATACACTTTTTGATCTGTTGGCATCTGAATGTGATGCCAACAGAGATCAATTATAATTTGATTAAAGATTTTTGGAGAAAAGCAGAAATGACCTCTTTTTCTGTAGAACTGAACTGTTTCATTTTAAAAAGTAGCGCAGAGCAAAATTTGACATAGATAACTAACTGCTGCTTAAGTGACACAGGTGTGAACAAATTAGTTATTGTCCTATGATTCATCTGAATAGTGTATTTGAAATTCCAAGAAGATGCTCAGAAATATCCCAGATTTCCAAAATAAATGCCATTATTTAGCCTACTTTTTAATTTTTCTCTTTTGTTTGGTTGTGTGCCTGTTTGTTTTAATATATTTACCCTGTTATTATCAACAGCTATGTCCTCCAACTTTTTTGGAAAACCCGTTTACCTCCAATGTTTTAGTAGCATGCAACAGATCAAGTCTGGCACTAGCACCAATCCCACTGCAATTTCTCCGGAAATTGCATAGTCTAGCTAAAAGATTAGTTAATTTGGTTAATGATGTTGTCAAAATATGCCAAAAATTGCAGCTTGACATGTTTATTTTTTCTAGAAAACTGTCCAAAACCCAAAGCTATTCTGTTTACCATAACTACAGAAAGAGAAAAGTTGGAAATCTTCACTTTTGAGAAACTTTATTGCTGGAAAATGATAAAATCCTACAGCTAAAATTTCAGTTCTTGTTTGGAAAGCTTTAAAACAAAAGTTGTAATCAGTAAAATAAGAAACTGTTCTTTGTCAGGTCACATGTAACTCCATCCTGGACTGCACTCTTGAAGAAGTGAGGAGGTACAGCGAGGACCCTTGCAATGTGGATACCACCTCAAACTTCTCTCTCGTGATTGACGGACATACCCTGACCATGGCACTTTCACCAGACCTGCAGGACCGCTTTGTGGACCTGGCGAAACGCTGCCGCTCGGTGCTCTGCTGTAGAGTCACACCCTTACAGAAGAGCAGAGTGGTGAAAGTGATCAGGGAGAAACTCAAGGTCATGACACTTGCTGTTGGTAAGAAAATCAATAAAATATTAACTTTGATTTTATTTTTTACATTGTATACTATAGTAAAAAGTTCATTTGCTCAATGTCCTTGAGTTATTCATATCAATTAAATGAAAGAGAGAACTCAGGTGTGTATGTCAGTCAGGTTTTTCATTGGGTTGAACTGCTACACACACAAAAAGACTGTTACTTTGATGTCATGTTAGGTCTGCTTAGAACAGAGCATCAGAAAATCAATTTACAGTTTGTGCAGCTGGTTTCTGGGAGAGAGTGTAATTCTCAGAAACAATGAGCTGAAACTACAATAGCTCTTAAACACTTTAATATTTTACTTCAAATTGTTTAAAATATTTTCTTCAATTTTTCATTTGTGTTTTATGTTAACGTACAAAGACAGTCCATACCCCTATGCATTTAGACATTTGGAAACTTGTGCAGTAGTTATAAATTACATTAGGATCACAGAGGCCAGTTCCTGGGAAATTGAAACAGTATGAGGCTCAGTCACTAATATTTCTGTAAAGACAGAAATATTAATGTAGGACATAAGATTGCGTTTTATCTGATTGTTTAGGTGTTTTAGTTCAAGATCATCATTCTTAAAACATAGTTTTTGGTCACAGCAAGCCACTGCTGCAAAAACACTTTGAAAAATCTCTACCTGCTCAGTATAAAGATTTAACTATGTGGGAGTATATGGTTCGCACAGGGGTAGACCAAAGGCAGAGATAAAAGAAGATGATGGCTGTTTTTAAGATTTTGTAGTTTGCTAACAGGTTTCCTGTATCAGTTTAAAAAGTGTTAATAAGTCATTGCTATCTTCACTAAAGGTAAAGTCCATTGGGCTTTTACACCCAAGCCTACAAGGCTCATTGGGCCAGAGCTTTTCCCCAGTTTCTGTAGCATGAAGGAGTTAGACTCCTCCTGGATGGGACGCTAGTCCATCGCAGGTTACCTTTCCAGTATTTTACTGGTACCCATTTTTTTTACTGCTGGGTGGACAAAGGCACACTTGCAGTTGGGACCTTGCCTAGGGGTCTTGGCATGGTGGGGGTCTGACCAGGATTTGAGCTCACGACCTCTCAATCATGAGCCTGGCACCTTAATCATTACACCACCATATAAAGCTAGAATAAATATGATAAAAAATATTTTATTTGAATACAGTGCACAAAGCCTGTATGCTCCGAGAGACATGCATGTTGAAACAGAATTAAAAAAACACATTTTAAGGTCCTGTCTCTGCCACTAAACTGGTATTTTAACTGTGTTTTTAGGTGATGGTGCAAATGATGTCAACATGATCCAAGCAGCTGATATTGGCATTGGGATATCTGGGCAGGAAGGGATGCAGGTTGGAAATGATTTCTTTAGACCCACATTTTTGCTTTCGTCTCCTGCCTCACAGCCCAAAACATATCACATCTCCTCTTTATCATTTGCAGGCGGTCATGGCCAGTGATTTTGCCATATCCCGCTTCAAACACCTGAAAAAACTTCTCCTTGTCCATGGACACTGGTGCTACACTCGTCTGGCCAACATGATTATTTATTTCTTTTATAAGAATGTGGTGAGTGTTATATCTGCATCCTAGCACTCTAAATTAACTTCATGTAATGACTGCTTCCCTGATCATCTACTTCTAATGTGTTTCTCAGGCCTACGTGAACCTGCTGTTCTGGTATCAGTTCTACTGCGGATTCTCTGGCACTGCCATGATCGACTACTGGTTGATGATTTTCTTCAACCTTTTCTTCACCTCTGCACCACCCATAATGTTTGGAATCATGGACAAAGATGTCTCAGCGGAGATGCTGCTAGGTGTGCCTGAGCTGTACAGGACTGGACAGGGCGAAGGGGTCAGTAACACTCCTAAACAGTAGTGCAATTCTTTATTCTGACCAAAAACAGATCACATCAGTGGCTCCAGGTTTATTATTTTGGGTCTTGAATAAACAATACAGAGTACTTTGATTGGTTTCTGTTTTATATGTATTGAAACTTGTATGTGTTTGTTCAGGATTACAAGTTTTCTACTTTCTGGGTTTCCATCCTCGATGCCTTCTATCAAAGTCTGGTGTGCTTCTTTATTCCATATTTGGTAAGAGATTTATTTAAATAGTTTGTTGTGTTATTTACTGGTTAACCATGTGTTAAGTGCTTTACTTTAATTTGACAACATATTCCCTTTTCCCTCAGGCCTACCAGGATTCAGATATTGATGTGTTCACTTTTGGAACTCCTTTGAACACGATCTCTTTATTTACCATCCTGCTTCATCTGTCAATAGAGATCAAATCCTGGGTGAGTCCTGAATGGGTGATTTTTATTTTTACACATGAAATTTACCTTTGGCTGCTCCCTTGTATTCTCCCCAAGGGGTCCCTACAGTGGATCAATCCACATTGGCAATTAGGCAGAGGTTTTATGCCAAATGCCCTTCTTGATGCAACCCTCCATGGTGTGAGGGACTTGTGCCCCCACCTGGAATCAAACCAGAGACCTTTCCCTTGTAAGGCAAATATGTAAACCACTATACTGCAGGGACACTCCACTGCACTACCTGATAGAACTAAAATCCTGTCTTTTGTTAGTATATGTTTAAATCTCTTCATTTTTAGACCATATAAACAGATTTTAAATTAAGGGGGAGACTCAATCAATTAGAAAATGCCATCAAAACCCAGAAAAAGTCAGTTTTTACCATGCTTTAAGGAGATTACAATTTTTAAATCAGATTCTAAATGAAGAATATACCAACCTGTGTGACAAAATCCCCCAACAAATGTAGATACAATATAAAAAGTTAATCCTGTATTTTTGGCTCACAGTATGAGAAAAACTTATTTAAACAGCCTTTACTCATATCACCATGAAACCTTCGCAAATTATTTCCTATCACATTAAACATACATTAATTTCCATACATGTCCAATAGATAACGTGTCTTGAAATGAAGTTGTAAATGTGCATTTTTTAAAAATATTTTTCCACTCATTTGAAAGCAGACATGGTATGGAAGCAAAATCTCAACACTGACCAGTGCATGAAAAGCGATGATTTTTCCTTAAATAATTTACCTGCAACAGAAAACTAACAAGTATTTTTTTATACCAGCATATCTAATTAGTGTTTTTTTCTTTCTTTTTTTTTTTTTGACTTTTTTGTA
>VUQH01001949.1:0-18863 GCA_015106775.1 Etroplus canarensis
ATATTAGCCGATTGTACAACTGCATCCCATCTAATGGCTATAAAGAATATTAACAATATTAACAATGACATCTTGTTGTCTTGTAATCACTGTTAACTTTAAATTAGTCCACACTGACAGCACACAGAGTCAAAGGAAAGTGTGACATCAAAATAAAAAGTACACTCTATGCAAAATGGGAATATATAAATAATAACAAAAAATGAATAACAAATACTGTAGCAAATGGAATAAAGATTTGTGAGTTGGGTCTATGGAGGATATAATGTCTTGCCATATGAGTCAGTTTTCATTGCAATTTGGGGTTTGTGGCCAGTCTTTTTGTTTTTTAAGTGGAATCCTGGAAATAAAAAGCCATGTGCTATAACGGCATAGAAAATGTTCTCCCTCTGTACAGGCTGAACATGCTCCCATAGTAGTCGCTGCCTACAGAAACACTTTCCTCTGACCCCTGAACAGGCCGGGCCAGGTTAGCGTGAGAAGCCCGGATGAGTGGTTCCACACCCAAGTGACGGACAGGGGGGGCCCCCTCAGAAGGACCCCCACCGAGGCCTTGCCTGGCTGGGTTTGTGGGGTCCAAATGGGGCCCTGGAGGTCGAGAGCCCAGAGTGCGAAGCTCTCGCTCCACCACAGGGTCATAAGCGCCAGGGAGGGTGGCCCTGCGATCTGAAGCATCTGGGTTGTAGTCCATCATCCTACCTCCCTCACCTGTGCAAAGAAAAAGAGAGAAAAAGGCTTGTCTACATACGCAACCACTTGTTATTGGGACAAACTTATTTTGGTTTTGGTGTGTTAGAATATGACCAGAACAGTTCCCGAAAGATAAACTTCATCAGATTGAAGAGAACATTGATAGAATAGATCATCTGGATGAAACCATTTTAGTGGAAGGGCTGTAATTTTGAGAATAAGAAATAATGTCTAATAAAGCGTTACTATATCCAAGATATATATTTTTGATTACTTAGTTTAAAAATGCAGTTTAAAAAAACTGTGAGGATACTCAGGTGGTAGAAAATGATACGTAAAAAGAATAGTGTCATTAAGCATGACGAATAAACAGTCTATTGATTGCTTGAAATCAGGAAATGAAACAGAAAGTGAAAGGGCTACATTTGAAATATGTCCCACTCAAAGAGATCCTTTCTCCATCGCAAATCAGGTAATGAACGACATTTTAGTGATGAGCGATGGAGAGAGGAATGCTTCAGCAGCATTAAAAAAAGAGTGGTCAGCATCTCTTAACGAATGAAACCTTGAAGCGGCGATACAGCTGAGGATAAAAACATCTTCCTGCTTGACTGATTGAGTGATACTGACTCAGCGTCACCATCAGAAACCGAATTACATCAGTTTCTCATAACGCTGAAGAAAGCATGTAAAAGAGTGGCCACACTTCAAAGCCTTGATATATTGAGCTTTAAAATTCGGTTTTCATTTCTCCTCAAGGTTGGGCGGCAGCTTTCATTTTTATTTGAACATGCCGTGTTCTGAAAACTTGTCTCATCAGTGTCTGGCTGTAGGGCCAAAAATATTTTCAGAAATACATTACCTGAGGAGAAAATGCATCTTGCTTGTGTGTTACAAGGTATTGTAGGCATTGGTTGGTATTCAGCAGAGCCAACCACTCTGTTCCACAAGGAAAACAAATGATGTATCACCTCATCCCTCCCTCATTTGATATTCTCTTTCTATTTTTTTGTTGCCTGTCTCTAGAGGGATGTGACGAGGGCGTAGTCAGCCCACCAACATGAAACTTAGAAAGTGCAAACACAGAGTAAGAGCGAGGGAAGAATACACTGTAACATTTCTTTCTGGTAGAGGAGAAGGGTGTCAATATTTCAGATCTATATTCAGACATCCTGTTGCCTGGTTAGGAAAGGATAGTGAGGACATAAAGGTTCTGTGACTCCAATGCACCAACACCACTTTAGTAAATTAACAAAGACTCTTTCAGGAATTGTTCTCATCAATGAAACACCGACAGGTTAGGGTGGGTTTAACCTTGCCACAAAAAGGACATGCTTTTTGACTTTAAATTTTAGACATTTGCGTTAAGATTCAAAAGTTTACATTTCTTTGGCCCCTTGCCAAAAGTGTAACGCCATCTTTAGGCTTGATCAGGCTTGCTTTAGATGGGTGAAACTGCCTCACCTGTACACTAAACTAGGACACACGGAGGTGAACCCATTGGCCTTTATACAGCTTTATTTTGCCTGAGACTAAAATATGTATTTTATAGGAACAATATAACAGCATAAAAATTTTTTTTTACCAACTTTGTTTTATGACTGATTTATTGCTTTATCTGCTTATCAAGTGAAATGTCCAGATAGTAAAAGCTTCTTAAACGTGAGGATTATATGCTTCTCTCTGTATTTATAGTACTGCAAACTGAACAGAAAGCAGTTTTGTTACCGGCTGTTATCGAAATCAGAATCAGAATACTTTATTATTATTATTATTATTATTCCCAAGGGGAAATTATGCATTTCCAAAGGAGAAAGCTTAGCAACAGTGACCTCTATCACAAATCTGGTATAGTTAATCTAAACTCAAGCTGATTTAAAGCACAAGGTCACATGGGTTGGAATTAAAATGCATTAAAGAAGGAGCAAACATTCATTGAGTCTCCATGAATGAAGCCAACATAGAAGAACTGCAGCTCAGAAAGTCAATTGCTGCAGACTCTCTTGTTAAAACTCCCATCCTAACTGCAGAATCAAACATGTTTACATCATACTGCAAGAGACAGTTTTGGCCTTTATAACTAATTTCCCCTTGTCACAACTACGAGTGGGTGCATTTTTAGATAACTCCCTCATTTAAAGTTAAAAGCTACATGTTATTAATGGTTGCCAGGCAGGCCACTAGCAGCTATGCTTGACCACAGCTAATCTGAGTCAATGAATTTGATCTCTCAACCTTATTTGTGGTGTTGGTACTTTCTGAAGCTTTATTAAATGTGATTATTTGACATATAATATGACTTGCTGTTAAGTTATCTTCATCAACAGCCCATTTAAGAAGTCTGTGGCACACTTTTGGTGATTCTAATATTTAATTGGTATGTTTCTCAGCAGTGATTAGCAGTGATTAGCACAAATCTGTGCACCCATACAATTTTTGGCTGCAGCATGATAGATAACTCCACCCTTTTGTCAAAATATATTCACTTAAACCAAGACGGTGATGGCCGTAATGCTAAAACTGAGAATTCAAACCAATTCACAAACCAGTTGGTGGCTTTACAATGGATATGTCTATCTTTTATCTAAAGCATTATGATATACTCATTTGAAGTATATATCAATAACACTAGGGCTTAGACTACTAATTATTGTCATCACCTATTAATGCCTTGCCAATTTACCAAAGCTGTATTACACAAATGATAGCTTCTAGTGTCTTGGTTTATGTAACCATCAGTCCAAACTACAAAGACACTTATTTAAGAAAAGACATTTGCTGAAAAAAAATCAAAGCAAATCCTCCCACTGGAGCAGCTGGAAGGTGATCAAACAGCAGGTGAACTGATTGATTATTTCACCTCCTAAATGCCATTTACCAACAATGCAAACCACAAAAGAATGAAATCTCAAGCACTACCTAATTTTTAGGTGAGTATGTCTTGATGTTCATTAACTTAGTGTACTGACTTGCCTTATCTCACTTGATCAGGACACCTCTATTTAAACTAAATGATCTGCATTTACATCCGATTTTAATTGGCACAGCAAAAGCACTTAAAACTGGTGACATTAGTTTCAGCCTAATTTATCTAGCACAAACAGTCCTAGATTTTGGACAGTACATTCCCCTGTGGAGCCACACAAAGAGCTCCAGACCTGAGACAGGTTCCCTGCTGGAAACTAGGGCAGTGTGTCACACCATTGCATCACACCATGAGGGATTAATGCCTTCTGCCATATCGGATTTCATCCAGTGCACGTCTTGGACCAGGATGATAACAACCTCCATTAAACCTATCAATCCGCACTGAATCATAATTTTATACAAGTGTGTTTTTGGCAGTAATATTGTGTTGATGCTGTAAATTATATTTAATATCCCTTTGTAAAAAGGGTTTAAAGAGCTGCTGAATATGCTGCACTCTAGACTTTCTTTTGCAAGTAGTGCTTGCTTGCAGCTATAAAATCTGAAATAAATATCAGTTGCCTGTACTAGGAATTGCTAGGAATTGCTGAAACAGTGCATAAACCTTAAAAAAAGCATTCAGATAAAATACCTGAAGGTCCTCTCCGGCCAGCCTTGTCTTGGTGCCTCCCAGGCCCTTCTTTGGTTTCCATCTGCGGTTCTGTGGTCTCATCCTCTGTGGTCTCAGAGTCTGACACAAAGAGAAGCAAAACACTGTGAGGTAAGATGGACGAAGAAGGTGGAAAAGAAACGAGAAAGTGAGGTGGAGGACGAGAAGACGAGGCTGGAAACAAGAAGAGTGTAGGTAGAAAAGGACTTTTCACATTTGCTTAGCAGGAGACATTTTGATGGGTCCCTGAAAGGAGCTGCAGAGAGCCACCCCCAGAGTGAAACAAATGAGTTGAAACTGGAGCGTGACATGAAGCCAGCTGTGGCTTATAAAAATACATGGCTGATGCATGCAGGGGAGGTGCATGTAAAGATGCTCTTCCCTCAGGTTTGAGTCAGTTTGACTGTGGTATCAAAATGGACAAGATTACTAAATGTGTCTTTCTTTGAAACATTTACAGTATCGGCAAGTAAGGAAAAAGCAAGCAACGAAATAAACAAATACATTAAACTGAAAAAAAAATTTCATCATCTAAACATATCAGCTACCTATGAGTTTAAATAATTATTTTATTCCTGTAACTTTTAAAGTAACTGCATGTTTAAAATCCTTTTAAAAAAGCTACCTGATGAATTGTGACCCTTTTACTATTTTATTTTTATTGCATTTATTTTATAAAAAGACACTATGAATAGCAAATATTAGAACAAAAGAGGAAAAGGAGTATCAGTAAAAATATTTTGAAATGATCAACTGAAGTGAAACCAGTTTTAGAAAAATGTGAATATAGTTTACAAAAAGTGAAACTTAAATAGTAGGTATAATCTACATAAAAAAACAGAAAGCAAACATTTGACTCAGGTCTTGATTTTATGGGGAACATTAAAAAAACAAAAAAAAAGGTTTGATGCAGAATGAAGATCACAGACTATGGATCACTTGAAGAAGAAGATGCAATAAGCAGAAACAGAAACCACAGATAGGGTCAAAGTAAACAGCCTTAACCACATCTTTGAGACTGAGATCACATTAAATCAGCACCATTAACGGATTAGGCCAGTGACAAACATGTGGTGGTAAAATTGATAAATAAATGAAAATACAGGGCAGAAGATGGATTAAGACAGGCAGGTTTACCATAGCTTTGCTTTCGGCAGGAGCGGAAAACTTCGCTTCCATAGTGGCAGCAAGAGAGGGCAGACGGGAGAGCACCGTTACTATGGAAACCAGCATCTCTCTCACCCACACGACCAATCCTCTTCGTACCCATTAGAGTCTAAAATCACCAGCCAAACTGCTGGGTGGCTGACAGATATGTTTACTGGTTAGAGAGCCTGCGAAGGAGGAGGACGACAACCACAAAATAGGTTGCACCTCATTGCGCCTCACATCAAGTCACATCCTTATTAGATAATTCCAGAAGCTCTGCCTAACAATAAGAAAGCCAATGTAACATGAAGAAGCACAATTAACCCATTACAATGTTAGTGGTATGTATGTGTGTGTGTGCGTGTGCGTGTGAGTGTGTGTTTATTGATGTGGGTATGTAAATGATTTTATTTTTTTCTGTTTTGGAGAGAAAAAGCCATAAAAAGAGAGAAAGAGCACCAAACAGAAAATCAAAACACTGACTCATACAGAGTGCTTGGTGTAAAAGAGGCTGTTTTCCCAGGCAACATGTCATCAGCCTCATAGCCTTAAGCTCCTCCAGTTGGGGCGACTTTTCTGACCATGTGACCGCGCGGGTCACACGGAAGCGGGCAGCAAGAGCCCTCCAAAGACGGCCGGCCGTCGTTTGAGAGCTGTAGATAATGCTGCTGATCGTGGATCTATTAATAGAGCTGACAAAATGGCTCCATTCGGCCGTGCAAGGGATTTTTCCCAGCGTCGTTTAGCCACACTAGTGCAATTTTTAAAAAAAGTAGACGATGCAATTTCTGGAGAAATCGCAGTGGGATTGCGGCACCAATAACCATGCCTATAAGTGCAGTTCAAGAGGTGCGCCTAATAAAGTGGCCAGTAGATCTAAATGTGCAGTTAAACAGGTGTACCTAATAAAATGGAGGGTGTCAGAGGAAAAGATCAAAGGAAAGTTTAACACGGCAACAAATGAGAGGGAATTTAGATGTGCATGACCACGAACTGCTTCAGTGTTTCTTCTTTTAAAAAGACAGGCTGCTGTAAGAGTGGTCGGCATGCGTGGAGAGGACGTTGTGTGGTCGCGTGTTCGCAACCACGCACTAACCAGACTGGTTGTCACTGTCTTAAAAATACAAAAAAGATTAATTTAGTTTCTTTATCGCAGTAATCCGATCTACATTTCTTACTCTGTTACGAGGCCACTTTTCTAGGTTGAAACAAAGTCAACTTCCGACTGTCCACAGTTTTTGCAGTTGTACTGTGACCAGTTTTCACCCGGTAGGCGACATCGTGGTTTCAACCATGTTTGCTGGGATGGTTGATGTAGATTTTACAGTGTTATGATATCATAAACTAAAACTCACTTTTTATAGTGCTGGAAGGGAGTGTGCAGTGTTGCCAACTCCTCAGGAAAGAAAGTAGCTATTGGCTGTCCTAGAAGTTGCTAAATGATGTTATCGCCTCATTTGCATAATTGGCTATTTGCGTGTAATTGTAACAGACGTGGCAGGAAAGAGGAATAAAGTCATGCAAAAGACCAGGAGTGAGTAAAAAAACATGTTTAGAACAACAAATAAACTTTCTTGGGTTTATTCTTGGTTTGTTAGCTTTTTAACTTTTTACACTGAAATAGGTCATCACTCCTCAAAATAACTTCACGACTTTTATGCTTTGTCTAGACCTACATCACATGAATAAAGTGATTTATTTTAATGTGACAGTGCAGAAACATTTACATCCTGCTCTGTTAGCTGGGGCGGGATCAGCGGCGGCTTTGTGCACGCGCGTTTCATTCGCAGTCTATACGTGGAGTGGTGCGAGTCTCCTCTCTGCTCTGACTGTAGCCGCTGTGCGAGGCTGCTGTGCAGTGCCTTGCATTCTTTCACGTCAGAGTCTCCAAAACACAAGAAAAGTCTCCAGTAACACCAGAAAAAGTTGCTAGCTTTGTCCCTTGTTAAGAAAAAAAATCGGCAAGAGGATTTGAAAAGTTGCCAGATTTAGCGAGACAGTCGCCAAGTTGTGAACACTAGGTATGTGAAATCTCCCAGGATGAAAAAAAACATATAAGAATACTAATGAGACCAAAATTTTAGATGCATAAAACCCTTTTTGGGTGGCAGGAGATTCGCCTAGTGGTCACATGTGGTACTGCAACATAAAAAACAAAGTGGCGCTTTGGTGCGTATCCAGCTCTATTAATACATCCTTGGGTTTGATGCTCAGTCCTATTCCCAGATAGTGGACTTACAACACCATGTAACACAATGAAGGTTCAGTGAAACATTCACAAACCTTGTGGTCGACTCTCCCTGCTCCTTCCTGTAACGACAGATTAGAAACAAAACGACATATTAGAGAAATATCGTTTCCTAATACTGCAGTATAAGATAATATTTGTGCTTTTGCAAGTTTTAGCCCATTTATTAGAAATCCCACTGACTTTACATTGCAGTTAACCATAATTTGCTCTACTGGAATTCATTTATTCGTGAATGGCATGGGAAGAATTCCTTTCTTTTCCAGCTAAAGTCACGATGATGAGCTATTAGGAATCCATTAAAAATTTAGTGAAAATATGAGTTATACATGATTTAGAGCTGAGGAGCTAAAACCTGCAAACACACCAGCATCTTTCAGCATGATAAAGTGATTTCTGCATCCAGAGCTTTGCCAGCAGCTGTTTCATAAGTGCAGAGGATTTGAAGGCAGCAACACATCGATCAATAAAAGGCCTCTCAGGGAAATTCTTAACAAACAGCAGGCTGACTACAAAACATGCAGGTTCATGCAGACTAAAGCAGCCTTAGCAGCGAGAGAAGGGGGTGATTTAACCGCTTTAAGGAGTGTGTGGCTTTTAATAAGGTAATCATGAAGCTAAAACTGTACATTATATGTAACCATTTGCATTGCAGTATATATGTGTATATATATATATATATATATACACATATATACAGTGCAGATAGTTGTTCTGATATTTCCAGGCTCCACAGATGAGATTCTAAGCAAAGTCACTGAGATATCTGCATACAAAGAGGGGCTGAAAACAAACCTGAGTGATTGGGAGTTTGCAGGGAGATTTACTCTCAACCAGATCAGGTGTTTCAGAGCCAAAAAATGCCAGAATCATAAAAATGCAAAAATGTTCTTTATCCAGTGAAAGAAAACTCCCTGTTGCTGTAATATAAGGCGCATAACTAGCGCAAGTATTAGCACTTAGCAGACTGGTCAGAGGCCTAAATTATCACAGGGTAGGGGAATGACTGGGACAGCATGTTTATGAAGCTCATATGAACTGGCATTCCCAATATCATATCCAAAATGAGAGCAGTTCTGTGATTTGAGCTGGTATAACAAACCAGTTTAAGGGTGGGTTTCCTGCACTTAACCTTAGAGTTTTTCTTTGGGAGACATGATACCAGTCACTTCAAACATTACATCTTCTTCTTTGTTGGCTGCTCTCATTACACTACATCCAAGAACCTTCTCTGTGGGCTTCCTCTTTTCCCCCTGCTTGGAAGCTCCAGCTTCAACCACCTATGTCCAATATGTCCACTGTCCCTCCTCTGGACATGTTTGAACCACCTCAACCTTGGCTGAGTGATTTTATCTGTTTATCTTGGCTCTTTTCACCCACTCCACCCTGCCTGCACTCTCTTCTTCACCTCACTTGTGCTATGTCTGTTGCTTTGGATGGTTGATCCCAGGTATTTAAACTCATCCACCATCACTACCTCTACTCTTTATATCATCGCCATTTCACCTGCCTCCCTCTCATTCACACACACGTACTCTGTCTTGCTTCTACTGACTTTCATGCCTCTTCTCTCCAGTGCATACCTCCACCTCTCCAGGCTCTCATCCACCTGCTTCCTACTCTCACGACAGCTGGAGTCTCGTCCAGCTGTCATAGAGTGAGAGGTAGAGTACACTCTGGACAGATTGCCACCAGTCATGCTCACATTCACACCTACCTCAAATAACTCAACATGCACATCTTTAGACTGAGGGAGGAAGCCCGATCACCCAGAGTGAACCCACCAGGCACAAGGAGAGCGTGCGAACATCACACAGAAATCCTCCAGCAGTGTTCTAAATCCTAATAACATATTTAAGTATGTACCCTCTGTTGGTTATGTGATTACATATATTAAAATTAGTATTCTCATTTTTATTGCTGGAGTAGGTTATGGTAGCCTTTCAGAGAGTTTAAGCTGCACATGAGCTAACGACTTACTTTTAAGTCTATTTTTCTTACACAGATTGGCTAAGTTAGTATAAGTTAGACAATTAGTCCTTATTCTGGGGAAGTTAGCACCACTTTCAATAAATAGTCTGTTAAACAGCAAACTTTTGCATTTCTGTGCGGGAAATGTGGGAATGGTAATGAGAATTTGTTGATACAACTACATGCAAGTTAATTGATAAAATGCATACTTATTTGTTCATGTAGTAGTGGTTTAAGGTATATAGGCCCAGGATCATGTAAAGTATAAAAGGTGGACATAACTTCAAGGTCTGAAAAGTTAAGCCAACTCAGAAGTGCCTTTAATCTGCATTATTTTAAATAGCCACTAGGGGAAATAGCTGTGGTCTCAAAAAGACTTGAGGACTATTTTTGAAGGAGAGGTTTCACAATCAGATCCACCCCTCGCTCTTCACATTCGGTAGCGAATTATCAGAAAATACATCAAACATCCACGGTACCAATGCTTGTTTCTGTTCCTCTACCTCGTATTTAATCGGTGAAGACATTAAAGTGATGAAAAAAACAGATTCTGGCTTTAGAATGTGACACTTGAAGTGGGTGTACAACTGATTCGCTTGCAATTTTTTGAACAGAGCTGAACTGTATTTTTCAGCCTTGAAAATTTCACGTGGATATCTTCTGGATTTCTCACGTTTTGAGGGCTCAAAAATGCTGGAAATAAAAATTTAAACTTCAGCCCACCCCTATGTACTTTGAGGGGCCTGTAACTCTGAATATTCATAGGATGGAGGTAAAATATTTACTGCCTTCAGTTTAACAGACTAAAGTTATGATTCTGAGGGGTCCGCTGGGAACTTTCTTCAGGTCAGCTGGATTTGATTTTTTTTTTTTTTTTTTTGGTGGAATGATCTGGCTGTAATCACCTGGAGAACCACTCGGGAATGATTGAAGGTTTTATGACACTGAGGCAAATTTCTCCACTCCTTCTGGGTCCCTTAGAAAAGAAACGTCTCTATAGAGACGAAATGGTTCAGTCCGTGCTGTAGCTGAAAGCCTGACACACTGATAGAATGGAATAAGTGCGCTGTACCTCGAAACCACTTTGGGCTCAGGGGCTTTTAAGAAGACTGAGGGCTTCGAGTTCAAAAAGCCTGATTGGCTCATTGAGGCCACAATTGGTGTCATAAATAGATACGCCATGAAAAGGGCGACCACTGAAATTGCTGCCTCAGTCCCTCAAAGTGGTGAAAGTCATTGGTCCATTGAGCATTCAGCTGACTTTAATCAAACACAGAGAGGGGAGACGTCAACCGTAAAGGTTTTTTAAGAATCTCTTCAGGTTACCGGAGCCTGGAAATGAACAGTCACTTATAAATTCAAGCTGTAAAATCTCGGTATCTATTGACTAAAGAGAACAAAGCAGATGCACAAAACAACAGACGAGCAGGAAACGTTACAACATCTAAAATAACTTTCAATGGAAGTGAAGGAAAAGAAGGTGGCACAGACACCAAATATAGACACCAGCTGCCATAGTTGTACCTACTTTGTAGGGCTGCAGGTATGCAACGCCTTCAAGTGAGGCTTCCAGGTAGCAATGGAAACCGAGTTCTCATCAGCCGCATAACTACGCCAAACACACTGCATGCAGAATACACAAAAAACCAGGAGGGAGAAAAATAAAAGAGACCCCACAGGAAAATAATTTTTAAAAATTAAACAAAATAACAAAAACAAGGCAAAAGAGGGAGTCAGGAGGAAGAAGAGGAGGATGAGAGGGGGGGAAAGTAAAAGAGCTGATTAGTGAAAACAAAAACACAGGTGTGTCACACGTCTGTGGTCGGTCGGCGGGCAGGCATGGATACATGCCTGTGGGTAGGCAGGAGGCTCTCATAGTGCCGCCACGTGGCCTCCAGGTAGGGCCTGGTGCTGTCGGTGGAGTAATAACGCCACGCAGCCTGGTACAACATGGGGACGCGCAGGATGTGGAAGAGGAGGAAAAGAAGGCATGTGGGGAAATGTACAAGGAGGACAATGTGAGGTGAGTGCCACACAAGGTCTGGATGAACCCAAAGTCGGGACAAGTTTCTGTGTTTTAACCATAGACTGTATATAAAAGACAGACGGAGGATCATGCTAGGCCAGACCAGGAGTTAACATCACCCTGGATTCCATCCAGGCAGAGACACCAAGACCTCCCACTCCTCAGCCACCTCCACCAGCTCTTCTTCTGAGGGGACAGCAAGGCATTCCCAAGCCAGCCGAGAGATGTGTCTTCCAGAATGTACTGGTTCTGCTCCAGGGTCTCATCCCAGCTGTACATGCCTAAAGCCGCAGCTAGGAGGTGTCCAGAAGGCATCTTAGTCAAAGTCCCAAAATACCTCAACTGGCACCTTTTGACGTGGCGGAGCAATTGCTCTACTTGGAGTCCTTACCCTATTTCTAAGGGAGAACCCAGACACCCTTAGGAGAAAGGGCGCATTTCCACTGCCTGTACCCAAGATCTCATTCTTTTGGTCGCTACCCACAGATCATGGTCATAGGTGAGGGTTGACTGACATGTAAATTGAAAGCTGGCTTTTAGATCGTTTCAGACAATAAGCTCTGTGCGAAGGCAAAATTTATGATACTTATAATAATCTTCACAAAATGACCCCAACTTCTTTGATCTCTGAAGCATAAATGCATTTTCTGGAAGTAAAACACTAATGCTGGGCTTTGAACAAACTATATCGCGGTCGTTTAATTTAAACTTCTCCACTAATAAGCCGCGGTGTTCACCGCGATGGCACTGGAGGTCCCCGACATCTTCCAACACATTCTCACGGCAGTTCCTAAAATAGTCACGAATTCGAATATACTAATTCGTGTTTCTGGACACAAATTTGCCACCATTATTTTCACTATCAATAACAGGATTCTTCAACAGTCTGGTCACATAAGCACTGATTTGATTCCATGTACGTTCATACTTTGATATTTTTTAAAAGGTAAAAATGTCTGAATTTGGAGGCTGGTGCCCACACCAGAGAGAGTTTGAATTGTACATCTCACAGATTTTCACATTCCAGGTGAATTATTTTTTAAAATATTTTTAAATAAAAATTTGTTACTTGGTTAGGGTTAGCGATTAAAATCCCTGGGTCAGGTTTAGAGAAGATCATGGTTTAGGTAGAAATACAGTGGTCAACTCTTCTTTTCAAGCTTTCGTGGTTGCAATGGTGACGTTCCCGAGATGGGAAGAAAGTCATATCACTAAAATGAAGAAACGTGGCATTTTGTTACCATAAACACTGACAAATAGTTTTTTTTTTTGTAGCTACTTCACGTTTCGCTATTACACTTGACTGCAAGATTTGTAGTTTTACGTAGCCACTCGTTAGCATTCAGCCCCTCTGAGGAAGTTTAGAGTTTCAACATCCGTGAGTAGGCTATTAACGTACATATTTTACGTTATAGAAAAAAAATATACTAATGGTAAGAACTTAATTCATCCATTACCCTACAAACCCATCGATTTTGAGATGAGGGAAACACTTTAACCGGCATTCTTTCTAATGGCTGGCAGCGGGGGATGGGCAGACTTCTCTGAAGTCTGCGTAAAAACCTATCTCAGTTTCCCCCTCTGGGATCAGTAAAGCTTTCTTATTCTGATTCATGACATCAGTAAAACATTCCCTGAAGAGATTATTGTCAGAGTCTCTAGTTCCAAGTCTTAGGCTATGTTCCCACTGCAGGCAATTCTGATTTTTTTTGCTGAGCTCTGATTTTTTTGCGTGGTCATTCACATTACAATTTAAATGTGACCACCATCAGACTCCAGAGTGAACGGTATTTGGCTCTGAAGTGAGGCGCATGAAGAAGAAAGCATGACGTCACTTGCAGCATTCTATGTTTACGGATGTAAATATGGATGCTTCACATATTAGCATGCGAGTAAAACTTCACTTTCTTTTCAGTGCCTAGCTCCGTCAACGCTGCCTGTTACGCTTGTTTTGTGCATTGTTGAGATTTGATCTTGCCACTTCTTGCCTGCTCCGGTGCAGAATTATGATGTCTGTCTCACTTCAGTGACGGAAAAGTTGGATGAAATGCGGCGTAACCGTTCAGACTGAGGACTGAAAAACACGTTGCCTGAATTAGATTCGAAAAATTGGATCTGGGCTGTTCAGACAGTCATGGATAAATCGGATATGGGTCACATATGGGCAAAAAAATCAGACTGGGGCCACTTTTGCCTGCAGTGTGAAGCAGCCTTAGTGTCACTGACATTAGTGTCGGGTGATTTTCATCCGAAAGGCAAAAATAAGAAGATAAGATAAGATATAAGATATTAGTGTTCCAGGGTTAGATGCAATATGTTTATTTTGTAAAATATCGTCCCCGTTTGTATTAAAAAGTAGAATCAATTGGGAAAATTTTTATTGACAGGTTGTGACGCTAGGTTACCCTCTCTGATCTGCCCTGTATTCATGACGTCTGGCTTAAAAAAGCAGAAACAGGAACTGAGAAAATTCTCGGCTTGAAGCTTTGAAAACATGACCTTGCAAACCAATAGGTCACAGCACTGGGTAGCAGAGTCCATCTTTTATATACAGTCTATGGTTGCAACTGCAAGGAGTTAAAAAAAAAAAAAAACTGGAAGAGATGATTGAGCTGCGTGAAGACGAGGGAGTACCAGGCTGGACAGAGTGAAGCTACAAGCTAGCTGCTTTTCACTGGGTTTCCACAGTCCACAGAGGAAAAGGAGAAACTGGAGAATGCTGATCACTCGCACATTTTAATCACACTGTGGTGACATTTTTTTACAATCATCAACATTAATATTTTATTTTCCAGCCCCCTAAACAGTTATATAAAAAAAAAAAAAGCAGGGCATCCGTGTTACCTGGATCAGGTAGGCAGCTGGGTTTCTCCTCTTCTCAAAGTGCTTCTGTCTGTGCTGCTCCTGGACCTTCAGGGCAAAGCCCGAACCCAGAATACCCTGAAATATATGAACAGGGAGAAATACTAGATGTATTTGCATCTTTTGCCCCATAAACAATCTCTAGCCAAGCACAAAAAATAAAATTGAAAAATAAACCCTAGATGAGGAATCGATCAAATCTATGTCTGCTTGCCATTTTCCACGTGAACTTCATGTAGGCAAGACGACACAAAGCTACCTCGGTGGAGTCCAGGAATAAAAATGCAGAGTATTTAACATTAACTTCAAGCAAGGCTGTGCTAAACATCTCTTGGCTTTGGCTACATATTTAACTTATAGGAATAAGAGGAGAATCAATTTTCTCTGGCAAAATGTGAACCTGTGATTTTCCCAAAAGCCAAAAATGTACCTTCATCTGCTCCCTTGTATTTGCCACAAGGGGTCGCCACAGCGGATTAATCCGCATTGGTAATTTGGTGGTGATTTCTTTTATCAGGCTCAGATTTCAGTTTAATGACAGAATTTTTGTTACATCTTAATTAAATGCACTATAGCAGAATTTAAAGTGCTTTAAAAAATAAGTGTTTACTTCTCACCAAAATCCACCTTAATGACAGCATGAGTCCACTGAATGTAAAACAAAAATAGCAATAGTGGTGAAAAATTTTGAGAAAAAACTTTAAACTTTTGGAAATAAACATTATCAATTTATTAGAAAACTTGGCAAACTGACATGAGAAAAAACAACGGTTAATTTAGCAGAAAGAGAAAGAAACTAGCCAATTTTCCAAAACAAGAAAGAAAAAGATGAATTCTAAAAATGAAAAAAAAGCTAATTTAAAAAAAAAACATGGCAAATTTTAGAGGAAAAAATGCTGGGAAATTTCCAGAAAAACTGAAAAGTAAAATGGTCAAGCTTTGCAAGAAATTAAGTAAAAACTGGCAACTTCTAAAGAGAAAAAAAGGAAAAAATGGTAAATTTCAAAGGAAAAATTGGCAAATTTTGCAGAAAAAACACTGAAATTTGCAAGAAAACTCAGTTTCAAGAAATAAAGGGAAAAAAATGGCAAATTTACAAGAAAAAAAGAAAAGGCAAATGTAAATAAAAGAAACAGGCGAATTTGAAGAAAAAACTATGATCAAGATCTTTAGTGTATTCTGATATTTTACAGTGAAAAATGATTTCTTCAAGCCTCTAGTTGAGTAAAGCTATAATGCAGAAACTTGAAAGCCTACAAAACTACACATATCTTCCCAGCCTTTTCCATCAGAGTAAAAATGCCACAGAGTCCATTTACAACAAAGACACCAAAAATTCATATTGCACATTCAAGGAAAAAGGAAAATAATTCCATGTTTGAATTTCATTTCAATTAGTTCTACTGCAATTCAATACAAACGATAACAACAGCAGTTTTACACATCATCTAAATTAATCCAATGAGTTTACTGGATAATCAGTCACAGGGAACCCATTAAAGATAAAGGAGTAACTTACTGCTGGCAGGGCAAAGAAGGAGATGCCAAGAAGGGCGAACCCTGCAGACAGCATCCGTCCTGTCCAGGTCTTTGGTGTTTTGTCTCCGTAGCCAATGGTTGTCAGGGTGATCTGAGAAAACAAGTGGCTTATTATCAGGTCCCGAGTGATGCTCATACGTAGCCTCTGGCTGTTTAAAATGACAATTTTAACCATGTTTTACATGAACTCATAATTATCAGCTAATTACACTTTCTTGATTAAAAGTACCCTCCTTGTGTAAAGTTTTGCACATCCCCACTAGGTCTGCACACCATACATACTGCACACACAATATATATTACACAGACCTTGCTAGTATCAGGTTGGACCCCCTTTTACCTTCAGAATTGAAATAATTATTTGTGGCAAAGATTCAACCAGGTGCTGGAAACATTCCTCACAGTTTTTGGTACATGCTGGCACAACAGCATCACACAGTTGCTGCACATCTTTCAGCTCGGTGTGAAGCTAATGTTCCAACGCATCCCAAAGGTGCTCTGTTTGATTGAGATCTGTTGACTGTGGAGACCGTTTGAGTACTGTGAACTCATTGTAATGTTCAAGAAACCAGTGTGGGACAATTTGAGCTTCGTGACACAGAGCGTTATCTTGCTGGAAGCAGCCATCAGAAGATTGGCGCACGGTGGTCACAAAGGCATGGACATGGTCAGCAACAATACTCAGGTAGGCTGTGGTGTTGAAACGATGCTCACTTGGTACTAAGGGGCTCAAGGTTTGCCAAGAAAAAGTGTGCCACGCCTTTACAGCGCCATCAGCCAGAACCTTAAATACAAGGCAGGACAGATCCATGCTTTCATGTTGTTTATGCCAAATTCTGACCCCACCATCTGAACGTCACAGCAGAACTGGAGACTTGTTGGACTAGGCAAGGTTTTCCAGTCTTCTGTTTTCCAATTTTCCATGAGAAGGAGTGGCACCCGGCGTGGTCTTCTGCTGCTGTAGCACACTGGCTTCAAGGATCGACGTGTTGTGCTTTCGGAGGTGCTCTTCTGAATACCTTAGTTCCAGCAAGCGGTTATTTGAGTTGAGTTTCTCCTCTGACCTGTGGCATCAACAAAATACTTTCTCCCAGCCAGATGCTGCTCGCTTTTCTTTTTTTCAGACCATTCTCTGTAAATCCTAGAGATGGTTGTGTGGGAGAATCACACAACCACAGAGCAGCAGTTTCTCAAATACTCAGCCCAAATCACCTGTCTTCCCCATTCTGATGCACTGAGTTGCTGCCAAGTGATTGGCTGGTTAGATATATTTGCATTAATGGGCAGTGTACTTCCTATAGAAATACATTACTTACAAAGTTGTGCTGATGTTTATGAAAAAAACTTGACAGTAGGTGCCCATGAAGACAGACGGTTTTTTTCTGGGGGGTTACCCCCTACAGGGATTTTTCACAACCTGGAAACCCAAAAGTTGGTATTTATGTCTTATCTGGCATATCCTATAATTCACCATTAGAAAAAGTCATTAGTTGTAGTTTATAAAGTCAGTGGAAGATCCCTTATTAAAACATTTTAATGTAATTTTGTCATAGAAAAGCAGGTGTAATTTTTTTTGTTTCTGGCTCAGAGGCTATGGTAGACTATTGCAGTTTAGGTAAACGGAACCTTTAAGTAACATTACGAGGCGCCACCTGCAGTAGACTTGAGTGAAAATGCATGTTCTGGTTACTTATACGAATCCAATAAGACTGCCTTTATTTCTCTCACGCTGCTCACACTTCTGGTGCGCATTTCTCCACTGTATTTGCATCTTTTTTTCCTTGTCGCATACCGCCTGATTTTCTCCATACAGAGGCATGATTTTAAATGATGCCTTCAGGCACTGCAATCACATCTGAGTGATTAAACCTGCGTGGAGGCTTTAACAGGCGTCAGTCTGTGCAGCCTTGGTTCCAAGTACAGTGCTGAAAGCCTGTGGCTTAAATGTTTATTCTGCCTTGGCTGAAAAAAAAAAAAATAATAATTTTGAAGCACAGAATGTGTGTTCTTCTTGTCCTTTACGTGCAAAGACCTACTGAGCGTCTAAGGATGCTCCGCTGAGATACGCTGAGAGGCCGTTTTGTTATGTGACATGTGAAACCTGTGAGTCACTGAAAACGGGACTGGAACGTCTTGATGAAAGAAGTCAGCGAGTGAAGTTTTAATAAAAGAAGAATGGCAGTTAATTGTGATAATGATTCAAAGTGATGGTACTCCAAAATGCTGAATAAAGGCCATTCTCCTGGGCTCAGTGAAAGTCTGAAAAGGAACATTTAATGAAGTGTATTCACCATTTAATGACAAGGGCAGCTAAACCTGGCTGTGGACTGGGAACTGGCAGCAACTCACAGCTTGGCTTTATTACCGTGCTGGTTTTATCTGCCTATCTGTAAATACATCCATCCATCTACCCCTCCGATTTGGCGGACTGAACATTTTTCATTCAGGCTCTGATTACCATTCATGACAAAGGCCATTTTGCACCGTTATGAATTTCTGAGCCGAATTGGAAATGGTGTCTAACGGACCTGTGCAGGGCTAATGTTTATGGACGAGCTGTCAGTGCTCAGAGGCAAAACTGAACAGGACAAAATAACAGCACGGACTCTGCTTTTACTTTTCTGCATCCAGAGCAGGATGCATTTATCTGAAGATATGCTGCCCAAGAAGCCCGACCCAACAGCCGCACAGATTGTCTGGCAGCACTAGGAGTTTTTACTGAATCCTGGCAGGCAGGTAGAGGTATGGATATTCCTCCAGACTCACCGTGCCCCACCACAAAGCATCCGCATAGGTAGCAA
>VUQH01001957.1:0-14828 GCA_015106775.1 Etroplus canarensis
GCCGTGTAGCAGGGGGGATTTGAGAGATTCCAACGGCCAAATTCAGTCCTCAGCTGGGGGGCATCCTCATAAGGCAAAGTCCAAGAGGCAGCTATGGACAAATTTGAAAATCTCTTCTGGAGTCAGACTCCTCTGGTCTCCGGCATATCTTCACGGCACCTTGACCCAAAGTCTGCGACTCCAAATCATACATGTTAACTGACCAAGACCCTTCTTATTCTCTCTGCTGCCCCCTCCTACACAGCTCCAGCGCCTTTCTGTCTGGCTTACAAGGACGATGTCGCTTGTTGTTTACAGATAATGGCATCCTTTAACCAAGTATCTTCTCTTGTCCTGGTCAACCTAGCCTTGCCAAGGCCTGGAATGCCGATACTGGGCATCGTCCCGTCAGATGTCCTCTGAGTCAGCATGAATCAGCATCTATACCGTCTCCGCCATGTTTTGTTTACCTTTCAGCCAGCACACTCTCTGCTCTGTTTACATTCCAAGCCAGTACAGCCTGCCCTGTCTCTCAACCAGGTCATAATCCATTTCAATCTTTGGTAACTTTAGCTGTTTCAACCTAAATGGACACTTTATTTATTCAACTTCAATTATGTGGCTTCAAACATGTATTAAGAAGCAGATATAATGCGTATGGGTTATATTTAGTAGCAGAATCATTTCAGTCTTCTGTGTCTCATCATTATAAGCATGACTTCATGTTGTTTTCCTTAAGCTAGGGCCTTAGAATTTCATGTCTCTTGACACTATCTTAAACACAGTAAAGAGGAATTATTTAAGTTTTAACTACATTACATTTAATTTACTGTTGGTTACTTTTCAGATTGTTAGGAATCTAATAGTTAGAATATAATTAGCTAATTGATTATATTGTAAAACTGTAGATTAAAAGTCCAGGCAGTGAAGTATAGTTGAATTAGACCCATCGTTACATCCTTAGCATTTAAAAGATCAGTATACATAATAGATTACTAAATGCTAGATGCACCTGTACTGTAATAGACTTGCTTGTATAATATGGTGCATTTTAACACTGGTATAGGTAGTAGAATACCTGAGTGTTTTTTTCTTTCTCTGCTTTTCGGTGACTGCGAGTGATTATCTGCAATGAGCAACTTAAGAGTTAAGTCAAATTTCATTTTAACAGTACTTACACTCACCTCCATGAACTACAAATAATGTGAACATCAATCACATCTTCTGTGTGTCAGGTATACATAATACAACCTTGCTCAGATACTGAACTTTGCCCCACCCCAGCTCAAATAATGCTGCCCCTGTTTACTCAGTGGTATTGTCAAAAGTATAATTGTTTGCCTACTTAATAGGTCATGCTGGAAAGGAATGCTTTTTAATGTCTGAAATGAATAAGAACTGTATTGTTTGGATTGTTAAAATAATAGGAAAACAAAGTATTATATTGCTCTAACATATAACTCTGCACATATTGTTCTTTTTCTCTTAAATGAGAACTTTATGGCTGTAATTGGTCACCGCATCATAACTTAAACAGTACATATACCACACAAAAGAGAACAGATCAAAAAGCACAACACAATGCTACTCCAGGTGTATGGGCATTCAGTTTGAATGTAAAGTTTCTGAAAATGCATAGTATTGATAGGAAGTCTTGACACACATGCAAACAGAAAAAATAGTAGCATATGAGTCATATGTCAGGTGTGGATATTGAAAGTTTCAGGAGTAGGGGTAGAAAGAAGAGAAGTTAAAAATCTAACTTTTTTCCAATAAGTATAGATGGGTGGATGCAGAGATAGATGGGAAATTGATGTGAAGGAAACAGCTTCAGCCTTCCACAAAATATTTATTATCTAGTCAAAGAAATTCACAATGCCCTACTATCTAGTCCTGCCCCACATACCTCCTGTCATTATTTGTCATTTTGCTGAATGACCATTAACAGAACTTCACATCAGATAGTAAACAAAAATGTTATCACCTTTGTAAATTTGATAAGTGTAAACCCCAAAATGACCAGAAACACCTGCAGAGAGGCCCTGTGGTTTCAACTATATGGGTAGGGGGCTGGTCATAGAATGGACAACTATAATAGCTGAGTTACAGCAAAGAGACAGTCAGGCCACTGGAAGAAAATGGAGAAGAAAAGTGAAAGGAAGTCAGCAATTTTAGTCTTGGCATTATTATTGCAAGGTAAGCCCTACCACACTGATTAATTCATGATCATAACTAAGTTGTGCTGGTTGATAAAAACTGGAGATGTGAGTGTGTCCAATGTATCCAATTTTTCTTTTCTCAGGTATTCTAGCTTCACGTGCTGTGAAGATCCAACCTTCCATCGACCCTGCTGTAGTCAGGGACACAGTGACACATTCTTTGTTGCCACCTACAGCCCTGAAAAGTGGAATCTGGTGTCACTTGGCATGGGAACGAACTGGTAGTTTTTCCCAGTCACACTGGCAGGCCATGTGTCAACATCCTGACTCCATCACAGTGGCTGACTTGGGTGTCTACTTGGTATAGAGCAGTGACCCACAGCTTAGGGTCAACACTTTCCTAACTGTTCTGGATAAGACTATAAAGAGAAGTACTGAAATTCAGGAGTGGAAGGAACAATTTTAAAGATTTCAGTGGTCCATTCATTATGGGTCAAACTCTGTAGCCTCCCCCAAAAATTATAGTACAAACTGAACCACATGTATTTAAGGCAGAGACATGAATAAAAAGAATATTAGTGGAGCTTTACTTTTTTCAGTGCTCAGTAAGTTTGAAAAGTTTGGGAAAGCTACGAGATCTAGTCTAAAGGTGCAATTTATTTATTAGCAGCATCATTTGGAAAAGAAAAAAATAATTTGCTCACTGACTGGAACATTTCATTCAGCGAATGTGATACTTGAGCCCTTATTCATCCTGGATACTGCGTATTACATTTATCTTTAAAGCTGACTTTTATTTTGAGTATCGCAAAGAATGCTTTGAATAAACTGTGACCAATGTTGAGTAAATACAGTGAGATAAATTGCATGTGGGTGCTGTATACACAATGACAAATTGCTTTTGAAAGCATTGTTTCTGGCAATGTTACTTAAAAAAGTCTTGTTATTTAACCTTAATGACCCTGGCAAGTAAATTAAAAATATGTGCAAAGGCTTGGAGGAGATCAGCTTAAGTTCCAACAGACAATAAATGACACAATAAATTATGTGAGGTTGACTGAGACAACAGGGCACAGCAAGGACAAATCTTTTAAACAAATAAAGACACCTTCAAGAAAGAAGAGTGGCACTGGAGCATTTAAAAGGCAAGTGCAAGTATAAAAGAAACGCCAAACACTGAATTTTCAGAGTTTAATATTTTTTAACTGCAGTGAACATTATTGCCAGACACGTGGAGGGGAAGCAGGAGAGAAAAACATGTGCTGATAATTTGTTTACACAACTTTTTACACAACCCTGAACAGGGTATTTTGCTAATGAAAAGTGATCCCAAAACAATATTCGGAAAGAGGGGTTAAAGGAATCCATACCTTGCCTCATAACCAGCAAGCTTAGAAGCAACTTGTTCCTTACTCTAATAGTCTACATGTGCTTTGGTTTTGCTGCCCTTTTTCTCACGTTGCAGTGTCCTCTGGTTAGCTTCTGATTTTCCCTGTGTCTGTCAACACTCACGTGTGTCTTTTCCCTTTGTTACCGCTGTTTTGTCGGCCAATTTGATATTACAACAGACAGATACTTATTCAAATAAAGCATACTCAGTAATGAAGTTTTATAAATTGTAAGCAATTAATTTTTAATCACAAACATATGATTTAAATAGGAATAATTAAATATATTTTAAAGGCATAGTGGTCAAATGGTTAGTACTGTTGTCTCAGAGGAAGAAGGTTATGGGTTCAAACCTGCTGAACAGCCAGGGCCTTTATGTGTGCAGTTTGCATACTGTATGGTTATTTCAGGAACTCTAGCTTCCTCCCACTGACAAAGGATGCCTGTTAGGTTAATTGGTATTCTAAACTAGCTGTCAGTATGAGAGGGTGCTGTTTTCTGACTTTCTATGTTAGCCTGTGATGGACTAGCTACCTTTCTAGGGTGTAACCTGCCTTAATATGAGCTGGGATAGACACCAGCCTTCCTAAGACTGAATGACAGACTGTTCGTATATATATTTATGTACTGGATTACATTAGGATGTAAAGATTTATCTTTCTTTTGGATTAATGGCAGCTCTGAGGTCACTTCCAGCAACAGAGTTCAACTCTCTGATGGAAACTCTACTCTCATCGTAATCAATGTGACCTGCTACAACCAGGGATCATTCAAATGCTTTGTCTCAAATCCTGTTAGTAATGACACCAGTGATCCAGTAAACATCACCATCACCTGTAAGTTGGTCAATACCAGTTTAACAAATATTTTTGATACTATAATATAATCCGCTACACAAATATAATTTTCTTTATGACTCTTTTGTCTGCCTCCTCCTCTTTGTATTTTTTTCTCAGAAGGCAGATAACATGGCACTCACAGTGAATGGACAGAATAGGACTTCCTTTTTACTGGGATACTGCTCTGTTCTGCTCATTCAAACCCTCCAGCTGAGCTTCAGTGGATTTTCAGAGGAGAGCTTGTGAACAGGACAGGCCCATTATTAGAGCTGTTACTTGCCACTGAGGACCAAAGTGGTTCATATTCCTGTCTGGCCTTCAACAATCACACCAATATAATTAACAATGTCACCACCCGTGTCATTATAGCAAGTGAGTTTGTTGCTACACCGATTACAACTTCAGGACTTCTCCATTTGTTCCAAACTTAATCTTTACTTTGGTTTTGTCTCTACACAGATCCTCAGTCATCAAGATCTAAACAGCAGGTGTGAATGTATTCCTCCTGTCTCTGCCGCTATTGTTTGGATTCCTCTTGCATTCCTCTGACAAGTTTTTTAACATATGAGCTGTATATATATTTTAACTTCTACACTGATAAAGATCTGTGTATGGTTTCCTTAGCATTTTTCAGTTTTAGAAAAATGAAAAGATACATCTTCTCTTCAGAATGCTAGCAATCCTACAGTAAGAAATCTTGATCATGAATGAGAACAAGGTGTTGTATATTTGGAAATTTTATTTAAATCTGTTTGATGATTTCAACAATTATTTAAAAGTGTCACCTGTTTTTTGATTAAAAAAATGTACATGGGTAGCTCAAAGAACACTATAATTATTCAGCCATGTTTGGTATGTGGGCATACTGGAGAAATACTCCTGTTTAGTATGGTATAATAAACACACCTATAGTAAGATCATTAACATTACTAACTAACATTTCTCAGCCTTTAATTTGACTCTGTGTGACCTCGACCTTTGACCCCCACAATGTTATCAGATCTTCTGTGCATCATAGATAATAACCACACAATGTTTGGGGAAGATCCAGCAAACAAGTCAGCTCCTGTAGCGGTATATTTTTTTAACCTTTCCTATTGGTCTTTAGTTTCTTCCACCCATCATACCAGATATAGTGAGTAGCATCACAAATACTGATGAAGATCTTAAAAGTGAGTCAGCTCCTTAATAAACTGTATTTACACTGTATTTAAGTTTCATTTTACCTTGACCTTTTAAGTCTCTTTTATCTATCATGATGATTATCATGCATATGTTGGAGAGGATCCAGCAGCCCAGGCTGTTCCTATGTTGGTAAACAAATTTTCACTGACAACCTTCTGTGACTTTAAACTTTGAGTCCTTGACCTCAGAAATGTTATCTGTTTTTCTACTCATCAAGGTGATTAACCTAATGGCACATATCCAGGAGTCCAGACAGCTCTTATGGTGGTAACAAGATTTCCAACTGACAGATGGATGAACACAAGAATGGGCAATCTGTACCTGTGGAACATAATTCCTCTGTGGTGGAGGCAGAAAAATAATAATAATTAACCAAATTACCTGCTTCTCTTTTACAGATACTGGCTCTTTTCATTTATAGCAGACTTTAATGTCATGAAGGAAACATACTCTTAAACAAAATATCATTTTAGTTTTGAGTCCTATATAATGTTAAATACTAAATGCCTATTAAATAGAACTAAAATCAAAAATTCACACATTTAATGAATGTGTGTTGTTATTTCTGCCATATTATTTTTTGATTGAATGTAATATTTTGCTTCAATAATAACATTTTATATACAGATGTTATTGCAAGTAAATTTGATTTATATTACAATGGTCAGATATTTTTTTGTCTTTTGTCATACTATGATCAGTAATTAAACAGTGAATTCTGCATGATAAAAAATCTCTTTAAGTGAGCAGAAAATACTTCACAACAACCACCACATACTTCAAAAACAAAAATTAGGGTCACACAGTTTAAATGTGCTGCCCTATCTTGGTTCAAGTACCATAACACAAAAGGGTTTGCACAATCTTTAGCTGAAGTACTATTAGGTCTTTTTTTCCATTCATGTGCTACATACTTATATCCTCACTGACTGCTCTCAATAACAAATAAGATAACCTGAGAAAACCCACTTAATGTAGCCATAAATGTTAGTCTTAAACAATGTGGACTTCTGACTACTTTTACCCTTGAATGTTATGTAATACTCCAAAAATCAGAAAAGCATATGTAAGTATAGATACTATTGTTCACATTGTGAGACCCATTTGTTAAAAAGTTTTTGTCCTGTGAAGAAAAATTGAGACTTAATTTCTTTTTTGTCCATAGATTAATAGAAAGCTCACCCTTTGTGTCTTTGGTTACTGTAAACAAAGCAGAGGACAGAGTATAGGAGGATAGACAGCCAATTGTCCCTTATTACATCCTGTCAATGTTGACATTTTGGGTGCAAACCATTACCAAATGATGCAAACACTAAATCAATATAGGAAGGTATTTATGGATATAGATTTAAAGGGACTATCATATACTATAGTACTACAGCTTAATCTAACAAACGTTTAGTTCCGAAATTTACTTTTATTTTCCCCAAGTTTCCAGTGTTTTCACCTTTAATCTGGGAAGAATCATTGTCATTGCATTACATATTTTCTTCAGAGAAAACGTCTGAGGACTTTTTGGTAATGTTGCACAGTTCCACAGAACTGGTTCATCCTTCTGGTTGCAGAATCACGTGGTAAAATGATAAAAGATCCCATGTGATTCCCCAGCTGGAAAAAGTTGCAGAACAACAGTATACAGTAAATGGACACTCCTAGGTGTGGACCTGTAACGCATCAGTATACCAGGGCAAAACAAGGTGTGGTTATGACCGTGAGGTGGAGGTGGTGATGGTGATCTAGGGGAAAGAATTTGCATCAAGAGAACAGAGCTGAAGGGATACAGAGCAAATATTTGGTGATTTGAAGGCGGAGACCATAGGTATCACCAGATTTTATTTGATCAAAGCCAGAGTCAAGTCTTCTCCATTACCATACAAAGAATCTCCGGACTGCAAGGATACTGAAGAGCTGAATGGAGTCTCCAGTGGTGTTCATCCTAATCCTGGGCTTCATAACCTTAGCAGGTAAAGCTGAATTAATATTAAGTGAAATTAATAATCACTTTGACAATTGGAGCATTTTATTATTTCATCTTGAAAATGTTTAAATATGCTACTTTAACACATTTTTACTATTTATATAAGTAGTTATTGTCCAGTGTGTGGGTGATAGCTATTTGCAATGGTGACTAAATGGATTTTTTCTCAATCTTTCTAGATCATGCATTCAGTCAGAGCATATATGCTTCTGAGAACCCTTTAAAAGTGGGAAGCAATGTAACAATTTTCAGTAGGACAAATGTCACTACTGGAACATGGCTAGTCAACACCAGTCTTATTGTGGTGATGTTCCACGGGAATTTTATCATAACCAATAAATGGAAAGACAGAGTGACATACAATTCAATTACGACATCACTGACTCTAAGGTCACTCAAGCTGGCAGACTCTGGAGTGTACAAATTACAGGATACAGAAGATTTCGAAGTTGATTTAATACTGTCAGTTCAAGGTAAGGCCTTTTCACTTTTCCTGCTTCTTCACCAGCACATTATGTAAAGCACATGAAAAGAACAGTTTACCTCAAAAGCAAATTTGCATATTATCCTACAGTTTTATGTATTGTTCTAAAGTGACTGTCAAGTCTGGGAGATATCAGGTACAAGATTAAACTACTTAGGCTTGTGGATTTCTTTTCTTAGTTAACTGGGTTTTTATTTCTGAAAAGAAGCATTATTGAGTTCATTTTGGAACTAAGGCAAGTGTCACTTAGTTCCATCATAAGAAAAAGGAAACATTTCCACATGTCCAGAATTATGAAACCTACCCCCATATAATGTCGTTCAATAAATACCACCCCGGGATAAGAGAGAAACATGTAAATTTGCTTTTGGTATGAACCGTTTTTTAAGATTATAATTCAGGTCTACGTACGTGCTCAGGTAGGACAATTTGTATTATTAAGGCTTTGTTCTCTTATTCCAGAATCTAATGAGACCCCAGCCTCAGAATCTACTGTATTGTTTCAAAGGCGATGGCATCACTCCTTGCAGAAACTGTTTTCTAGACTACTCTTTACATAACTTTAGGGTTACTTTTATGTTAGCTATTTAAGTAGTACCATAAAGCTGACAGGTTGTTTGATGAAAACTAGCACAGTGAACACATCACAAAAAATGATAGCCAGTGATAGCCATTCTGCTGCAAAAGCAGGCAACAATTCCTCTGTTGGTCTGCATTCAGCATGCACATCACCTTTGGTCTTTCAATATAGCTTTGTGTTAGCATCATACACTATGTAGATAAGATAAGATAAGATAAGATAAGATAAGATAAGCTATTCACAGTAACAAAATGACAGCAGCACACAATATGAAAAACAAAATCATATCAAAATTAAAAAGTCAACTAACAACAATAACAATAATAAAAACAACAACAACAACAACAACAACAACAACAATAATAATAATAATAATAATAATAATAATAATAATAGACCTAAAACCTACAAAAAAATTGACTTTGCAGGCACTTGGGGTGATTTGATGTCCTGTTTTCCAAAGTGAATTGCTTTTTCTGATCAAGAAATGCTTTACAGTCACACTGTTACATTGTAGATGTGTGTATTTGAAAACTAAAATAAAGACAATTAGATTAGAAAGAAATTTAAACCAGCCACAGGAGCCCACAAGCCAGTGTTCTCCTAGTGCTGCTCCCAAGCCTGGGTAAATGGTGACGGTTGCGTCAGGAAGGGCATCTGGCATAAAAACTTTGCCAAAGCAAATATGTGGATTCATAAATAAATAAATGATCCGCTGTGGTGACCCCTAACGGGAGCAGCCTAAAAAAGAAGAAGAAGATTAGAAAGAAATTTGTGTAATGAATTTGAAGTTGAGTGCAATACCCTGTGTGTCTACGGGACCTGCTATGACGCACACATGAACTCACCAGAGTAAAACAAAACCAGCTAGGGATCATTAGAAAAGGTAAAAATAGAAGCACCAATGATTGCTGATTGCTTTTTCTTCTAACAATGAGGAAAGATGGCTCACGATAGAACTAAGTAGCCATTGTATGGTTTGCTTTGCTTTCAGATCCAGTGGAAAATGTAAAAGTAGAAGCACCAATGATTCCTGCCAAAGAAGGGTTTTCATACAACTTAACATGCAGCGTAACTGGACCTGTTGATCGCATTCACTGGCTGCAGAATGGGGTGTCACTGCTTCAAAACAACAGAACTGTTTTCTATATGGATAACAAGACCGTCCACTTCAATTCAGTGGAGCGTTATGATTCTGGACAATACCAGTGTATGGCTATTAATGTTGCTGGAAATGTGACCAGTCCCCCTTACATGCTGCTCATCAACTGTGAGTATAATGTTTAAAGGACTGATGCAACTGAGTGACACATTTTTAATGTTAAATTATGTTAAATCAGATTAATCCATTGTATCAGATTCAACTGTCTCCTTTAATGTTTCAGATGGACCAGAAACACCCATCATCCGTGGGCCATCTTTTGCTGAGACAGGACGTCAAGCTGTCTTCAACTGTTCTGCCATGTCAGTGCCTCCCAGCCACATCAGCTGGTGGTTCAATGGATCAGTGGTGGCCAATATGTCAGAGTATACAACTCGCCCTTTGTCACTAAACATGAGTGGAGCATACACCTGTATGGCCTACAACAATGTGACAGGAAAGAACAGCACAAGCTCAGTGATGCTCACAGTCATTGGTATGAAACTTTAGGTTGGGGAATAATTAAACATGCTTTAACATACGACTCTGAAACCGATCAAATATGTATTATGTTCCAAGTCTAAAATTTTATAAAGATGAAGTTCAATTAAGATTCCTTAAGCCCCTGTCACACTTTGATGTTTTAAAAAGCATATGCTGACGTAGGAAAAAATCTGCAAATACGCTGGTGTACGTTGATTAAGTTATTGGTAAGTTTTGTATGAGTTAAGAGCACACTGAAGTTCACTGGTATACGGTGTAGTATGGCAAGGTTACCATAAAATTTTGATCATGCACAAATTATCCGACATTTGCCAGTGTATGCCTCATATGTCCCGCATACGAGGCCCATATGTTGCAGGTACGTTATGCATGTGGCGACTCACAATACTCGTGTTGAAATACGTGGAGATAATGTCTAGCGTACCCAAAACGTATTAATAACCTATGAGTAATGTGTTTTTAAATTATGGGTTACATATATCAAACTTACTTCCAATGGATATTGACGTTTGTAGATGTATCTGATGTGTTCCAGTCATACTGAACTGTTTCTAACATAAAGCTAGTTCATAATGCCGTATGTGTTGCATTTAGGGGAAGTGGTATAAATGGGCTTCAAGTTGTGAATACTGGCAATACGCTAACATTCATTGGTATTACGTTCTATATATGTCGCATGTATGGATGTATGTATACGTCCATTTAACATCACTGTTCTGCGTATGCCAGTGTTTTTGAGGAATTTGGTTGTATGGGCATACACTTGTTAAATCATCATTGTGTGACAGGCCCCTTACATTCTTCTACTCTTATGTTTTATGTCTGCAGAGGCCATAGAATCAGTCATGATCCAGTACAAGACAATTCCAATAAACAATGAAAACTTTACTCTCATCTGTAATGTCACTGGGCCCTATGACATGATCTACTGGATGAAGGACAACATGATGCTCAGCATGAACGTCTCCTCTAATAACTTACATATGTCCTACAACATTGAAAATAACATGCTCCACTTCATCCCAGTGACAATGTACAGTGATGGAACTTATGAATGTGTTGCTACCAATAAGGCTGGTCCACGGAAGAGCCCCCCGTACATGCTCCGAGTGAACTGTGAGTGTTGTATAAAGTAATGGAGAGTCTATTATGTTTTTTGGGGGTTTTTTACAAGTTTTTTTTTTTCATTTTATTTTTAAAATTTGCATGCAAATTGTAGGTAATGTATTTCAGAAGGAAAAGCTAAGTGTACATATTTGACGGTTTGTACTAGCATTTTTATATAAAAATAATAATCTGATATAAAAACATCACTGAATACATATTGTTTAATGTTGATGATGAAACTTATGTCTATTTAAAAGTTCATGTGAAACCTTCTTACATAAAAGAAAGATGGCTCATTGGAGAACTAATGTTGATGTGATTTGATTTGTTTGCAGATCCATTACAAAATCATCAGATTTTAAGAAGCCCTAAAAGTAGAAAAAGAGAACCAAATGACAACAAATGAAAACAAAATATTAATCTCAATCTTTTGATTTTATGTAACTAAGAAACTGTTTTTGGGTTTGCTTTTTCCAGATCCAGTAAATATAAAAATAGAAGCACCAATGATTCCTGCCAAAGAAGGGTTTTCATACAATTTAACATGCAATGTAACTGGACCTGTTAATCTTATTCGCTGGATGAAGAATGGGGAGCCACTGCTTCAAAACAACAGAACTGTTTTCTACATGGATAACAAAACCATCTCCTTCAATTCAGTGGAGCCTTCTGATTCTGGACAATACCAATGTATGGCTATTAATGCTGCTGGAAATATGACCAGCCCCCCTTACATGCTGGTTGTCAACTGTGAGTATAATGTTTAAAGGTACTAATTGTAATCTTAACGTACAAAATGTGCAAATCCAAATGTAATAGTGTTTGATAAGAAAGTGAGAGTGTAATTACCCTGAATTAAGAAACAGGAAAATGCAGGATTTGGCCAGAGATGGGGAGCTTTGGGAATTAGCACTGCTGTCTTACTGCAAAAAGTGTATGTGTTCAAACTTCTTGGTTAGTTGGGACCTTCCAGTGGAACTTGTTCTCACACAACTCAAAGCCATGCTTGTTAAGTTAACTGGTGATTCAAAATTTGCCATACATGTAAATATAAGAGGAAATAGTTCTCAGACTCTCCATGTGCTGTGCTGGACTTGAGGCCTGTGCTGGGGGTACCCCCCCCATGACCATAGGTTGGATAAGCGGTTAATGAAAGTGATTTATACATGGCCTGAAATTCCCCAGTTAGATCACTTCGAAGTGCTGACCACACACAGTAACAAGAATTGATTGATTGATATTGATGTAAATTGACCCCCACAGAGCCTAAGCACTTGGGATTTTTCTCAAAACAGGCGAAAGCAATAACCTTTACGATAAAGTTACTGTTAAGGTTTCCTCTTAGTGTACTGTTACCATTAATTACACATATAAATAAAAAGAAATGAAGGAAAATTAAATGATTGAAAGCCATTTCACTTGTTCACCTGATATTTGACCACATATGTCCACTAATAAATTACAGTAGGCTAATTCATCCGTAGCTGCTTGTGACCCTTGATTTGGTGTTCTCTCACTGATATAGCCTCTTTCATGCTGGAAGTAGTAAATCAACTCTCTGCTGTGTCTCATTCACTGTGTTCACACAGAAGTGGAGCAGCTACTCAAACCTGTACACTTGTGCAACATCAGTCAAGTTCAGCAATACTCCCCCTCCCACCCTCCCTGCCATCCCAGCCTGATTTAACAACTTTTCTGGCAAAAACTCTGCAGTAACTTTAGATACTTAGAACATGGCAAACATTAGCATTTGAAGCTTTGATCTCTTAAGAAGAAAGTTTTCCAGTTCAGGATCACCATTTGTTTCTTTACTCTCTGGGAGCTTTCTGAAGTGGTGGAAAGCCACCAAGCATTTCTCATTTTTAATCATTTTTTTCTTTGCAACTGAGCACAAGTTTTGTCTGAGGGTTGCTGGTGATGGTGGTGGTAAGAGTCACTTTTCAGGTGTTTTAGCCACATTTGCTGCCTGATTGACAAGCTTGCCTGTTCTTCCTTACCTGCCTATAAGTTTTATTTTGTCACCTTCACCTGCTTGCCTGCCTTCCTCACTGACCAGCTACACCATCCTGTGGTACAAATTGGTATTACATGATGTCCACCTGTTCAAATAATTTGATTCAATTCAATCTCAGAAAGGGAAGAATGGATATATGGCCATTTTGGGTGACATTAGTGCATTGTTTAACCATTTTAACTTACAGTTAATACCTCTAAAATGTATGGCTGCGTGAAATATTTTAAACTAGCTCTTTTTTCTATTGCAAAACTGTTTAAATTAGTTAATTTCAATGTATTTGCAATAGCTTAAACATGGCGCCATAAGCTCAGATTCCTGCTGTCAGAGCCAACTGTCTCCTTTGCTGTTTCAGATGGACCAGTAACACCCATTATTTATGGGCCACCTTTTGCTGAGACAGGACGTGAAGCTGTCTTCAACTGTTCTGCCATGTCAGTGCCTCCCAGTCAAATCAATTGGTGGGTCAATGGGTCAATGGTGTCCAATATGTCAGCGTATACAACTCGCCCTTTGTCTCTAAACATGAGTGGAGCATACACCTGTATGGCCTACAACAACGTGACAGGAAAGAACAGCACAAACTCCACAATGATCACAGTCATTGGTATGAAGAATTTAGAATTAGGAGGAATGAGACTTTTGTAACATGTGACTCTGAAAGTGATCAAATATTGATTCTTATACTCTTCCTCAAGTGTGACTATTTTATAGGGACATACTCTGTCTTACTCTCTATTCTTCAACTTTTATGTTTTATGCCTGCAGAGGCCATAGAGTCAGTGATGATCCAAGACAAGACAATCCCAATAAACAATGAAAACTTTACTCTCACTTGTAAAGTTATTGGGCCCTACGACATGATCTACTGGATAAAGGACAACATGACGCTCAACATGAACACCTCCTCTAATAACTCACACATGTCCTACAGCATCCAAAACAACATGCTACATTTCACCCCAGTGACAACGTACTGTGACGGGATATATCAATGTGTTGCTACCAATAAGGCTGGTTTGAAGAGAAGCCCACAGTACCTGCTCCAAGTGACCTGTGAGTATGAAGAAATGGAGATTGCTTTTGAGAATAAGTATCTATATTTTGAAATTTTGCATGAAAATTGATTTCATTCTTATATTCCATAGGACAATCAATGTTGGAAGGAAAAACTAATTAGACTCATTTGACATTTTATGATATTGTTTCTGAGTAGTTTTATTTTTTATACAAAACTGCACTGTCCTGCACAGGTTTTATGGTTGATGGTGAGAATTAGATATCTATTTTTATGTTAAAATAGAGTTTTTCTTCTAACAAAGAGGAAGGCTGGCTCATGATAAAACTACAGTAAGTAGCCATTGTATGGTTTGTTTGCTTTCAGATCCAGTGAAAAATGTAAAAGTAGAAGCACCAATGATTCCTGCCAAAGAAGGGTTTTCATACAACTTAACATGCAGCGTAACTGG
>VUQH01001965.1:0-27993 GCA_015106775.1 Etroplus canarensis
GGGAGGTGGGGAAGGACATGTATGAGGACAGCGAGACAGTGGTGAGGTGTGTAGTAGGAGTGACAGATGGGTTGAAGGTGGGGGTGGGATTACATCAGGGATCAGCTCTGAGCCCCTTCTTGTTTGCAATGGTGCAGCAAGAGTGAAAGCGAAGGTTTACAAGACTGTAGTGAGACCTGCTATGATGTATGGTTTGGAGACGGTGGCACTGACAAAAAGACAGGAGGCAGACCTGGAGGTGGAAGAGTTGAAGATGCCAAGATTTTTGCTGGGAGTGACCAGGATGGACAGGATTTTAAATGAATACATCAGAGGGACAGCTCAATTTGGAGACAAAGTAAGAGAGACAAGGCTGAGATGGTTTGGACACATTCAGACTAGGGATAGTGGATATATTGGGCAAAGGATGTTGAGGATGGAGCTCCAAGACAGGAGGACGACAGAGAAGGTTGATGGATATAGTGAAGGCGACGTGCAGAGGGTGTGTGAGAGAGGGTAAGATGGAGGCAGATAATCCACTTTGGGAACTCCTAAAGGGAGCAGCTGAAAGAAGACAGTAAAATACATAATAAACTTGATTTTAGGTGCTCAGTGTGGCAGCTGTTATCCACAGTGTAAGGGGACCCTTTTCCAGTAAACTAGCCCCCAGACTGCTCTGCAGTGACACTTAAATTCAGAGCAGATCTGACATTTATAAAGAGTCATTTAATGGCTTTCTGCTCTGTATCAGAGCAGTGTATTCCATTAGTGCTAAGACTCCTTATCCAAGTGGTACTCTGTTGTATTTACATACACCCAACTGGTTCCCATCACTCTGACTTCCAGGTACATAGAGTACCACACACGCACACACACACACACACACAGATATTTACCTAGAATAACCACACACATTCTTTTAAAGTCATTTTTGTCTAGGAGACTAAGTGGCTGCGTGATAGGCCTGTAGGCCATTAAGTAACTACACGAAAGGTCACATTTCCCGTAATGGTCTTTGCGTAAAGCTGTCTATTTACACACAGCTGGCAAAAGTATTAACTATTTGTTATAAAGGTAAGTGATCCTAATCTTGATCTTTCATATGTCTTGTGGCTAGTTAAAGAGTGCAGTGTCTGTACTTTTTTTACTATGTTTTAACAGAGCCAGCAGGCTTTTAAAAAATGGACTGGGGCTGGATCTAGCCTGGGACATCTAGCAATAAGTGGCTAACTTAGGTTTTTGATTGAATAAAGGCATTGCATTAGATTAAAAAAATAAAGCAGCATTTGTTTCACCTTTTGGTGTCAGTGGAACAAGTTGTAAACAGTAGATTTGGTGTCTGCTTGCTGTCACATCCAACAGACCAGGGCCTTGTTCCAGAAACCAAATTCAGCAAACTCTGAGTTTGTGTCTGAAGATTCATCTCGTCTACCACTTTTCCAGGGGTCCAGGTCTTGGAGGCAGCAGTTTGAGCAGAGAAAACCAGACTTTCCTCTCCCCAGCCACCTCCTCCAGCTCTTCAGAGGGCTCACCAAGGCATTCCCAGGCCAGCTGGGAGCTATAGTGTGTTTCCAGTGTGTCCTGGGTCTGCCCTGGGGTCTCCTCCCAGAGGGACGTGCCCGAAACACCTCAAGTGAGAGGCATCCAGGAAGCATCCTGATCAGATGTCTGAGCCACCTCAACTGGCTCCTTTCGATGTGGAGGAGCAGCAGCTCTACTCTGAGCCTCTCCCAGATGAGTTCCTCACCCTGTCTCTGAGGGTGAGTCCAGGGTGAGTCTTCAGAGAAAACTCATTTCGGCCTCTTGTATTCACAATCTCATTGTTTCGGTCATTACCCAGAGTTCATGACCATAGGTGAGGGTAGGAACTTCGATAGACCGGTAAATCAACAGCTTTGCCTTATAGCTCAGCTCCCTCTTTACTTCTACAACGTCGGCATCACTGCAGACGTTGCCCCGATCTGTCTGTTGATCTCCTGCTCCATCCGCCCCTCACTTGTGTCTGAAGATTGATAAAGATTTTATCAGTGGTTTAAAAAAGTAATTATTGTGTCAGTATGTTTCAGTACTGGCTGACAGCTGCTTTACCGCATCGTTACAAAGGTGTAGCCTATACCTTTTATTCTTACATTAATTCCATGATATCCAGGGGTCAGTCATGTTAGATATAGGAAGTAATGACATAACACATAAATGGGGTTGCAATGTATGTTAAAGATTAAAATTTTTGCAAATATGCGCTTTGATGTCGACTGCATGAATGAAGAAAGGAAACAGAACGTCAGGCAGCTGGTTCGGGTGCCGCAGGAAGGGCGGAGTCAGACAAAACCTGGCAGCGAGCAGGGAATTATCACAATACCTGACTCAGAGGTTCTCGAAACACAGTCATGGTCATGGTTTTAGCTAAACCTCCTTTCTGAAACAGCGCCCTGAGTAACATTAGCATTCACGTTGCAATTTTTAGCTCATCCAGCCAAAGGACCGATGAGCTAATGCCATGCTATTGTGTCCATCTATCCACATATCTGCACAAATATTGCTACTACTCATAGGGTATTGGCCAGATTTTGTTGAAACTTGCACACAATGATCACCTAATGGGTTTTTAACCAAATTTTGCTCAAGTTAATGTATGTTGTTAATGTATGTTGCTGCTCCTAAGAGTGTTGGCCTGGTCTGCAATGTTACCTGTTGGTTTTTCCCTTTTTGAAGCTGCCGTGATCATTTCTGTTGCCACCATTTTGGTGTTTTGAAACCAAATATAACAAGCGAGGGGCGGCTCTGGCTGTGCAACCACTTGGGGTTGGTCAGTCACAACTTGCTCACCAATGAGCATACCCTGAATAATCCTTCTTTGTGAAAATTATAGTGACCAAAATTTAAAGCATGGTCTTAATGTTTTATTTAGTGTGACCTGAAATGAGTCTCCTTAGCCTCCATAATCTCTCCATAGTCTCACCAAACCCCTCCCACACTTGAATTTTTGCCTCGGCAGCCACCCAAGCTGGACTCCACCTGGCCCGCCAGTACAACTCAGCTGCTTCAGGGGTCCCACAAGCTAACCAAGCTCAGTAGGACTCATTCTTCAGCTTGATGGTCCTTTTGCAGCCACAGAAAAGACCCCCCTGGTGGTCATTAAAAAGAATGCATATTTGAGGCTTCTCTTTTCAGACCTGGAAGGTATGTCCATCTTTTACCCCGGCTACAGGATGTGCACAACTTGCTGTAATTGATTTGAAAAGAAACTACTGCAAGTACATGTTGTACTACATGGACGTGAAAAGAGTTGAGTGATTTGCTCCATGGTCCAGCAGTCCTATTGTCCCCCTGTGAAATTGCTGCAGGGGTGAAGAAGGTAATGGGCAACCATTAGGGTGGCGCTATCCACACTCCATAACATACAATGCATGGCCCAAATGCAAAAAGGAATCTTCTGTTACAACTGCCTCCCCTGAAAGATTTGGCAGGAGCCGCCACTGTTTCCACCATAAAAGTGCAATTTTATGTGGCAGTTAAGTGCCGTAATGCTTTCAGTGTGCTGTAAGTTAACTGTGAGGCACAGACAGGACAGCAGAGCAGTGCTGGCCGAAGTGCACCTCTGTCTCCACAGTGGATGACAAGAAAGAGAAACACAGGAGAGATTATTTCCTGCACCAGAAAGGGAGCGCCAAATCATGCTCACTGTTGTTCCATACAGCAGAGAATGACGTAGCCTACATAACCAGTGAACACAGCTCGACTAGTATCGCCTGAACAGATAGTCAAAGTCAGCTTTATTATCAGTCTGCTGTATGTACAGGACATGTACAGAATCCCTCAACCCATGGTGTGTAACTAAGAATGATTAAGGAATAAATAAGTAAAAGGAAATAAACTGAATAAAGCTGAGGTGCAACTATATGTGTAAATATGCATACATTCCAGTATAATCCTATATACATAAATGTATTTATATTCACACATACATACATACACAAATATCCTTGAGATAAGAAGAATGCAATTGATATACATGATTATATATTATAGTCATATTAGCATTATTACAGCTATCACTGCATCATTAATGATGTTATTAATAAATAACATTATAATAAATTATTAACAGTAATAATAACAGTGATAGATAATAGCATTAAAATAACAGTATAACTAATAATAATAATAATAATAATAACATAATGATAATTTATTTAAGTATTTAGTTAGCCTATAGACATTAGTCTAAAAATTAGGTGTTTGAAAAAGATTCAGTCTCTATACAAATTGGGGAGTGGTTAAAAAGAAAAGAGAAGATGTATACAATACAGAAACAGTGAGAAACACACAAGAATCAACCATGTGTGAAGGTGGCAGAAGGACGAACGTACTGCAGAGTGTGTGGTGCTGGGTGTGAGAGGGTGTGTGTCTGTGTCTCCGTTATAGTTCAGTCTCTCTGGGCTGATTTGGTTTTGGTGAAAACTGGGTCAAGGTCTCATACTTCATACAAATCTCAATCAAATCACTTGAAATTTCACGTATTGATGTAGGCTGGCAATACCTCTTAACTGAACAAGTTTCCTCCAGACCTGATCCAGAGTGTGGGTGTGGTGACTTTTTTTGATTGACATGAGAAATGCCTTTCACAAAATAAAAAAACAAAACTCATTAAATTTAAACTTGATTGATTCCTTGTACTCTTTATAGAAAAGTGTAGATTCCCAACCTCTAACAATGTTGCAAGATTGATCCAGATCTGGTGTAGATTAGGGATTTGAAGACACTTTGAAATTTCAAGATTTTAACATTGAAAATCCCATTTTATATTATTTTTTTCTGTCTTTTGTATTATTTTCTCATCCAATACTTTCCATGACAGGGTTTTACTAGGCATACCGCAGGGGTCCATGAAGATCTATCACATGCCGGAGTTTGTTCACTGTCTGGATCAAAGAACCAAGAAACTGTTTCAAAATTTAAGTCATTTGGACATCATTCCTGATTTCAGTTTTGGTTCTAGAGCTTCCCATCTTTGAATGCACCATCAGTAATCATAACTGTGAAATAAGATATGTTTTTGGAACCTAATTTCAGACTTTAATGTACCATATTAATATCGGGTGCCCCTACACACCTGGAACAGATTTGAACGTTGCGCCTTTGGAAACTGATGTAAGGGGATTTTTTTGTAACTTTTTTAAATGAGTGCACTTACAAGTATTAGTAATCTAGGAAACAAATAGAAAGTCGTACAGTACTGTGCAAAAGTCTTGAGCCACCCCTACCCTCCCATTTGCTAGGAAAATGGGAAATACTATAGGTACAGCTGTTTATTAAAATATGCAAAAATAAACAAATGCAGTACATAAGGCAAAAAGGAAATTTGTGCATTCTAAGGGGCTTGAAAGTCATTATTTGGTAAGACCACCTTTATTCTTCAACATGGCTTGAAATCAGTTAGGTAAGCTTGCGGAGTCTTCAGGAATAGTTATAATTCTGTGTATATATATGTATATATACATATATATACATATATATATATATATATATATATATATACACACATATTCAGATAGACATTAACTGCATTGCCAGTGTGTTTGGGATCATTGTCATGCTGAAAAACGAAGCTGCTGCCAGTCAGATGCTTTCCAGATGACATTGCATGGTGGAGCAAAATCTGATGGTACTTCAGCTTTGTCGAGATCCTCAACACCACTGGCTATGACAGAGCCTCCTCCCATTTCACAAATGGCTTTAGACACTCACATCCTGACCTCATCCATATCATTTGAACCAAAATTTTCAAATTTGAATTAATTATTCCGTAAGACCTGTTGCCACTGATTTTCAGTCCAGTTCTACTGTAGGGTTTTTACCTTAAATTGTAAAGCATCTTGAGGGACTCCTGTTGTGAACTGGCACTATATAAAAAGAATAGAGTAGAACTGAATTGAATTCTTGTGTAAATTGGCATACCTCAGCCTTTTCTCCCAGTTCCCTTCCTCAATGCCAAGAATTTGGCTAACAGCTGTTTGGGAATCATTGGTGCAAAAAATAATATTAGATTCTTGTCAAACTGCATTTATCTTCAGCATGTTTTATAGATTGAACTAACAAAATGGCAACAAATGGCATGTTTTTGTGACAGGCTGCTTGTAACATAATGCCTACAGATCAAATTTAAAATTGGTTGCTTGCTCTTTTGTTTCTCCTTTTGTTATGTTTAGAGCCAACACTGGTTCATCACTGTGTTGGGTACCTCTTTATGCTTGAATGATTCATGAGTAAGTATTAAGTGGCTTAATAAACAAAAACGTTCCTCTGAAAAAGGTCTTTTACCAGGACTGGACAGAAAACGAGTGAAAAAGCAGCCAATGTCCAAAGAAAAACTTTGACAGACCTTCAGAAAACCTGGAGAACTATTGCTCAGGACCACTTTAAAAGATGACAAGAATGTCTGGCTCCTTGGAAAAATAGGGAAGATCAGGGAGGGACAGATGGCCTGAGCCTGGTTCTGCCAGAGGTCTCTTCTTGTTAAAAGGGAGTTCTTCCTTCCCACAGTCGCCAGTTGCTTTCTCATAGTCTGATTGTTGGGGTTTTCTCTCTAACACTGCAGAGTCTTTACCTTACGTAAAGCGCCTTGAGGTGACTTTTGTTGTGAATTTGCGCTATATAAATTAAAATGAATTGAACTGAATTGATCATTTCAGGCCCTTCACTATTGAAAACTAATCGGAAGTAGTATATGGGCTTTCAAATGAAGATGTCACTGATAACTTTGACCAAGTTTCTGAAGGTTATTTGCATATCAAGGTCAAGGTTAAAGTGAACTTTATTATCCCCAAGGGGCAATTTATGGTACAGCTAGCCACAAACAAACACACACTCAAAAGAGATACAAGGAGTCTTAATAGCAGCAGTGACAAAGGAGGATTTAGGCCTATTGGTCTGGCAGCGTGGCAGTTTGTACCTACGACCAGGTGGGAGAAGTTCAAACTCCGCTGCCAAAGACGATTCAGCAAGAATAAATGTAGCCTTGTTAAGAACCCTTAAGTTGTAAAGTGTTGAGAGTTCATTTAAAGTGGCGCCTGCCACTTTGCAACACATTTTCACAACACCCTGAAGTCTGTTTTTGTGCTTGATGTTAAGAAGGCCATACCAACTAATAAAAGTAAAGGTGAGAACAGATTCAATAAAACGTGAGTAAAACATTTTCGTAAAATAGTACAGGTTGCCAAGGAAATGCAGCCGCTGGTGAGCTTTTTTCCACACCGCATCAGCACGATGCTCAAAAGTCAATTTGTTGTCAGTGATAGTTCCCAGGTATTTGTACTGATGTTCACACTGTACTGTTTGGTTGTTGATCTCCACTTGGGAAAAGATACTGGGGAGCTTTCTAAAATCAACAGCCAGTTCCTTGGTCTTCATCACATTAATGTTCAGATAAGAAACTTCACACCAGTCCATGCTCGGGATTATCGTTATGGAGCAATGACACAGTTACTGAATCGTCTGCAACCTTTAAAACAGGACGACCTTCGTGCGGGCTTTTACAAGAATTTGTATATAAAACAAATAAACTTGTAAATGATGCAAGATAGTTGCCTTTTGCCGAGTAATTCTGGGAGGCTGTGTGGAAAATGTAGATAGACCGAGGGAATCGTTTTCATCAACTCTTATCGCTCTCTTAGTAAAGTTCCTGTGAAGGCAGTTACAGGCCAGTGGTGTATCATTAGTCTATGTCATACAAGAAATTAAGATTTTAACAGGGAATGAAGGCATGTGTGGAAGAATATTAGCTGAAGATTTTCTCTGTTGGCGTAAAACATATCCCCAGTAAATGCATTTATATAATAGCAGAGCAGTGACCAAAGGCTGATTCAGTGATACATGCTGCACAAATAGATCGGCTGGATGAAGAACAAGCATGAGAAAATGGACAGGCATACACATGCACAACTTTTATTTGACTTTGGCTACTACAAAACGCTCAACCGTAACAGTGTATTTTGGAGAAAATTAATCAGATCAGGAGATAGCTGGCATGTGTCTACACATGTGAGTGTAAATCTCATGTTTTCAGTCACATGCTCGCTATGCAGAAGAAGAAGAAGCAATGAAATTTATTTTCTTTTTCTGGCAGTCCCTCCTAAAACATGATCGTTTTGGAGATGCCGCGCATACGAAGGGCTAATTCAGTAACTAAAAGCCAGCGTTTTGTTGTTGGTCTGCCATGAGCCGTGTCTCCAGATACAAAATTAAATTAAGGGCCAAAAATAAAAGTCCAATCTAAAGCTGATGAAAATGTTCATCCGATTTTGGATCGTTTTATAACCGATGAGGGGAGGCAAGTTCCCGAAGGGCGTGAGGAGGTAGCAAATAACATAAAGTTACATAAGCTGAAGAGGAAAGGCTGTAGGCTATGGAGTATAAAAGTTTCAGTGTTCAGCTTCATGCCCTTTCAAGCTGTCTGCTCATGTGGAAACACCATTAAATTCCAGTCTCATCTCAGTGACCGGGGCGCTTGTTGTGAACAGAGAGGCAGTTTTCAGCAGCTGCACAAACGGTGCATCTAAACATGCCTGAATTTGCATTGCTGTTTCCCCAGCAGAGATGGTCTTTAAACGGTAATGAGTCACACATTCCTGCTGCATAGCATTTCCGCTGAGCGTTTCTGATCAATACCAGGAACTCAGTGATGGTTTGGCCAGGTGTTAAGATTTTCAGCTCTCAAAAAATGTATGTTTCAGTACTCATTTCTGGTTAGTATTAGTAACACTATTACTGTAGCAAACAGGTTTGGTACCGGTGTGCAAAATCACCATGGTGTTTCTGACTTTTTGCCACTCCGTGATAGGTCACTGCTGAGATCTGCGACTGCCTTCAAATCACTTGGAAGTCCGCTGAGGTTTCCAAGACAGACAAGCTGTCTGTTATGTCGACTGTCATCTTGTTTCGTGTTACATCGACTTGCCAAGAAGCTCGTGCAACTGAGTGAGGCTGTCAGGATCAAAAATTAAATTAGAGCCTTAAAAACCTTGCAGCTGAGTGGATGAGCTGAGGCTTTCATGAGCTTTCTGTAACTTACACCAAAATGTTGTGCTAAGAGTTGGCAGGCAAGAAAATATTCATTTTTTCCACTATTTTATTTTTTTTTTTTTTTACGGTAGTCTTAACACTGCAACATCCATGAGTGTTGGTAGACATTAGGAAGTGCTTAAAAAATGAGACTGTGTTTCAAAAACTAAGAACTAAGAAGAGTAAGTCTCTGTTGCAAAAACTGCAACCTTTCTGTTGTCGAGCAGCATTCATTTTTGAGTGTAAAATTTAAAGTTTCATAAAAGCTGAATTTGCACAAGATGATATACACAATATATACACTATATATGTTGTGATATATATCTTTAAAGTGACACGAGGTGATGTGACACTTTGGTCGTATTGTCTAACCCTAGTTACAACCAAGGTGAACAGGAGAGCACGTGTGCATGCATAATACATCAAACCTTGAAGAAGATGGGCTACAGCAGCAGAAGACCTCCTCTCAGCTAAGAACATGGGCTCGCCAACATAGGACACTAGAAGATTTGAAAAACATGGCCTGATCTGAGGAGTCTCGATCTCTACTTTCAAATGGTAGGGTCAGAATGTGGCATAAACAACATGAAAGCATGGATCCATCCTGCCTCGCCGTCAACAATTCAAGCTGATGGTAGTGATGTCATGGTGTGGGGGATGTTTTCTTGGCACACTTTGGGTCCCTTGGTACCACCTGAGCATCATTTAAATGCCACAACCTACCTGAGTGTTGTTGCCGACCACGCCCTACCCCTTTATGACTACCAGTCTTCTACTGGCTGCATCCTTCAGGCAAACGCACCAAGTCACAAACCTCAAATCGTCTCAAACTGGTTTCTCGAAAATGACAGTGAGTTTACTGTACTCAACTGGATTCCACAGTTACCAGATCTAAATACCATAGAGAGTCTTTGGGATGTGGTGGAATGGAAGAGTTGCATTATGGACGTTCAGCCAACAGACCTGCAGCAACTGTGTGATGCTATCATGTTAGTATGGAACAAAGTCTCTGAGGAATGTTTGCAGGTTAATCTATGCCATGAAGAATTAAGGCAGTTCTGAAGACAAAAGAGGGTCCCTCTTGCATGCGCGCTGCTTTGATTTCCTGCACACTACGTAGAGTTGCTGTGCGCTTGTGCGCTGCATAGGAGGACGCGGGAACAGTGTGCGATTGCGCAAGCACGCAGCTTAAAGGGAACGTTGGTCCAACCCAGTACTAGCAAGGTGTAACTAATAAAGTGGCCAATGAGTGTATATTAAAATTCATTGTAGTGGTTTGCACATGCCAGCCCCTCTCACAATGGAGGGCTGCGTCATGAAGGGCATCCTGCGGTAAACTTCTGTCAAATTACCAATGCGGATTCATCTGCTGTGGTGACCCCTTGGGGAGAATTCAAGGGAGCAGCTGAAGGTACATTTTTAATGATCTATAAAGAAAATGTTCAATTTTTCAGCACGAATATGAGTATATTTGTGTTGCCAGGTATAATTTGTGGTTTATTTAAATCTTTTCATGTTTCTGAAAAAAAAACATCTATTTAGTAGTGGAAAAACTTCTGTCTCTTATTTTGCAAGTTAAGTCACTGCTAACCAGTTAAGCGTCCCATGTTTGCTTACTGGTTGGCTGATCAGGTCACTGCTGTGGTGGGCTTACAAGGTTCACACGTACTGTTAACGCTCATTTCCGATTTTTTGCTGATATCCGTGGTCGTTCACATTATAATTTAAATTCGACCGCCATCACACTCCAGCGTGAACAGTCTATGGTCCTGACGTGACACGCATGCTCAGAAGAAGACGTGACGTCACACGCAGCACGCTCATCTGTGGACACCATGTCACTTTTTAGTTTTTAGTGTACTGTTTCTTTTGCGTGTAGCTAAGTAAATATGGATGCTACACATGTCAGCGTGTGAGTAAAACCTCTCTTTCTTTCAGCTGACCACCTCCATCAACGCTGTCTGCCGTGCTTGTTTCTTCCATTGTTTACATTTGATCTCGCCGCGTCTCGTTTCCTCCGGCGCTGAATTACAACGTCTGTCTCACTTCAATGACATAAAAGTCAGATTCAAGATTCTTTTATTGTCATGTACCATGTAACAATGTGCATTATTACGGCAATGAAATTTGTTTTGTTTGGTGCCAGCTCAATTTGCCATTATGAACATATAGATGCAAAACAAGTAAGTCAAGAAAAAATAGAATTATATATACTATTATATACTATACTATAAAATCTGAAGATAAATAGTAACAAAATAAAAACAGAACAGAATAGAATAGAATAGAATAGAATAGAATAGAATGTCAGACTGAGGTTGCTTTGAAAAACATGGGATACATATCTGATTTAGGACCACATATGGAGGTGGACACTTTTGTCTGCAGTGTGAACGTAGCCTCAGCCTGTCATCAGTGGTACACTGGGCTCTGGCTCCACCATTGCAGATAGCAGCTGATGATGGTAGGCTTTGTACTGTTGTGAAGAGAATTTATATAGCACCAATTCACAACAAAAGTCACCTCGAGGTGCTTCACACTGTCAGGTAAAGATCCTACAGTATTAGAGAAGAAACCCCAACAATCAGATGATCCCCCTATGAGCAAGCGCTTGGCGACTGCGGGAAGGAAGAACTCCCTTTTAACAGGAAGAGACCTCCGGCAGAACCAGGATCAGGGAGGGGCAGCCATTTGCCTCAACCTGTTGGAGGTGAGGGGACAGAGAAGAGAGAAAGGAGGGCAAAGGGCCAGGTGGAGAGCTGGTGTCGCAACACTGTAGCTCCATAGATGAAAGTACAATAATGTACATGCATTTATATAGCACTTCACTAGTCTTACTGACAACTCAAGGCACTATAGACTACAAGTTGCATTTTAACTATACATACATACAAATGCACTTGAAGTACTGTATCTCCCTCAAATCCATAGCCAGTTTACCTAACATGCATGTTTTTGGATTGTGGGAGGAAGCTGGTGTACCCAGAGAAAACCCATACAGGAGCAGGAAGAACATGCACACAGAAAGGCAACAGCCAAGATTTGAACCAGGACTCTTCCTGCTGTCAGGCAACAGTGCTAACCACCGCACCACCATGCTGCCCGTGGCAGAACAATGGCAACTGCCACAAGTTTCCCAGGGGATGACAGCTCAGTGGAAAGACCGCTGATATTTGCATATTTACGTGTATGTAGTATGATTATTATGGCTCTGCCACAAAGGCGTTATGTTTTTGGGTTGGGCATCTGTACAGTACATTCATTGCAAGTCTTGTTACCATTACAGGAGCTGCCTTCTGGATTTCGTGTGCTTAATACGTATGATGGTTAGAATGTTTCACAACATCTCAAGCAGGGTCAGATTTTTTGACCTCTGCCTAACCCATGGCTTCTGTTGACTTTTAGTTTTACTGCTGAAGATGTTAGAGGCCAGATTGAGATGACCTACAGGTCGTTTCTGGCCCCAGGGCTGTGTTTTGCTCATGTGTGATGTAGTTGATTTTGGAGAAATTTGCATTTGTCCCTTGGCATGTCCTGCCAGCTGTGGAGCCAGGGTGCAGCATGTTTGCTTTAGCAAAGCAGCTGCTGCGTTTTAAGTGCATTTAACTGAACGTACACACACAAACACACGTACACATACAAATATCACTAGTTGCTGGAACCAGGAACAGCAGGCACTTCAAAATGGACCCCATCTAACAGCAGATTATTATGCTGATAATGTACCCAGACATAGAGAATACGTTCATAGCAGGTAAAGAGGGGGGGCATGTCAGATGAACAAAGGCTCAAAAGGTGTTTTGGAAGGCAAAGAGTTCAGGAAAAGGAAATATAAAGTGAAACAGTATCAGTGTAAGGCATTTGGTATGTTATTTAGTTGGCATTTTGCACTGTCGGGAAAGTCTGTTGTTTCTAATGACCTTCCTTTTCCAGAGAACAACAATGGAGAGTGGTTTGACTATGAAATCATAGACTTTTATTAATATCCTACCATAAAATCCATAGGTGCTTGTGTCATTAAGCTGGAATCTATGAGCATTTCTCAGATCAGCAGAGGTTTCCGGTTGGGGGTGCGGAGGTCTAAAATTGATTACTAACAACTGAGCTATTCAAAGTAATATCCAAGAATGTGTTATTCTTGTAACAATAGTGGGATGAGGCTCTTGGCTGCTGTCAGAGTCACATTTGTGATCCTTTGTTTTCAGCCGTTGCTAAGGACACTATCACTGTCTGACAGGAAATCTGATGTCAGACGGTGGTGTCATCTTCCCTAATAATCTTGCCAGAGACGTGGAAGGTCCTGTGTTCAGAGTAAGGGCCTGTTTTTTTTCACGCTCATCATTTCATTCACAATCTGTGACGTGATTGCTTAGCCAAACTGGGAGTGAGTCCACCCGCTCACGTACGTGTTGAAAGGAGGCTTTTAAGACGACAGATTTGTGACGTGGGGCACGTGCTGCGGGCCTTAAAAGCACACGTTCACTTTTTCTCTCATTAGCCGTCGTCTGTGCAGACTGCGTTTCATTTTGAGATGAAGGTTGAAATTTATATCAGACAAACAGGACCAATATTTGGCGCACATGAGGGATTTCTTTAAACGATGCAGTGATTTCCAACCCACCAACCAACCATCAGAAAAGGGTCTGGAGCAGTTTGTTCCATTCTTTCATGACTAAGTCTTTCCATTGCACTTCATGGAAGTCATGGAAAAGCCGACCTGACAGCAGTGACAGTAAAACGCCTATGACACCTGTGACATTTTCCAGTAGTCTCGATGTCAGCCAGCACATGTGGCCAGTTTCTGGAAGCCAGAACCTGCATATGAGCTTCAGGGAACACCGAGGGAAATATTTTATCATAATATCTTAGTAAGAATGCGTGACATATAGCCCTGCATACTATGCACATTGCTCAGTGCAACAAATACTAAAGCCAGTGTGATTAGAGTGGATTCTGATTTCCAGTCATTCATTTCCTTCATTCTGATCTGTTTTAAATAACAGTGCACTGCCATGTCAGATTTTCAGATATCCATCCTTACATCCATACTTTTACCCATTTTCTGCCACTTGTCTAAGGCTAAGCAGAGATACTGAAACCTCCCTCTCCCCAACCACCTCGTCTCTTTCTGAAGAACACCAAGGTGTTTCCAGGCCAGCTGACAGGTGTAATTTCTCCAGTGTGTCCCGGGTCTGCTCTGGGGCCTCCTCCCAGTAGGACAGACCTGAAACACCTCACCTGGGAAGCACCCAGCAGGGGTCAGATGTCCAAACCATCTCCATGGGATTCTTTTAAATGTGGAGTAGTGGCCCTACTCTTAGCCCCTTCCCATCGACCGGGAGGGTCCAGACACCCTTCAGAGGAAGCTTCTTTACACCACCTGCACCCTGAGATACTTAAACTCCTCCACTTGGGGCAGCAACTTGTTCCCAAACTGGAGTGGGTGCTCCGCCCTTTTCTGGCTGAGAATCATGACCATAGACGTGTTAATTCTCATCCTAGCAGTGTCGTCAGATCAGGTGGGTTTCCGCCAGGTCAGTTTATTCTTATGGGTTAAAATTCTGTTGGGCGGGTAAACTAAATTAGGGTTGTTTTGGGATCATTTTGATAGATTTTCAAACACACAAATTTTATAGGTCAATTCAAAATAAAACCAAAATATGGGTGATATTCTATCCAGTCAGACATCATGACCCTGAAGACAGGGAAACCTCTGTATATATATATATAAATATATATATATTCCTGAAACCTGTCTTTTATTATTCTTCAAAAATGCCTGAAACCTATATGCCACGAAGGGGCTGAAAAGACAGTTCTGGGATGGCCAGGGCACCTACGTAAGCGGGTATAACCCCATCTTTTCAGTGTGGTAGCAACTGGAAGCCCCACGGGTCAGCCGGTCACCTAATCAATAAAAATCTAATTTTATTTTAGAGAGCTGATTTACCTTTTGAGTTTTTAGTTTTGACAGTTGGACAATTGATGTTGTTGTGGTGGTAACAGCTGTTTTGTTAGATTCTGTAATTTTATATATAGAAGCCATTAAAATGTAACATATAATTTAACAAAGGTGTAATTACTACATTTTATAATAATTACTTACTATGACATTTAGGAAATTCTGATGACTTCTGGTTGTTTATACCACAGGTAAAAGTATTTGCTTAAATCCAGGTTAGCATTAAAATGTTATTGCATATTGATAAAAAATGGAAAAAGAACAATAGCCATTTTGAATGACAGGTCACGACATGTCAGTGGATTTTAATTCTCATTGGTTTGTGCAACACAACCAACCAATCACAAGAAAACATCTATCTATCTATGTATCTATGTTCAATAATGAACTGTGGGGCCCGATCATGGTGGCCCCATGCTGACGGTAGCCAACGAAATACAAACAAACAATCAACTTTATTCATCCCCAGATGGGGAAATTTCAAATCACCAACACTCCCATCGTTAATTGTGACACGCACACTTCTACGTGCAACATGCAGTAGTGAGGGAGGCTGGTGAGCAAGACTGCCCACTGCAGGTGCCAGGGCGCAATGCAGGGGGGGTTCAGTGTCTTGCTCAGGGACACCTCGGGAATGCTCAGGGGGTGAGCCGGCATCTCTCCGGCCTCTGGTCCACCGCCACACATAAGGGTCCAGGGTGGGGTCTTGGGCTGTTTGAGACAACACCAGCCAGAGGATTTTAACACCATTCAGCCAGGAAAGGACAGAAAATGCTCCTCCTTTGTATTTGGATTCACTGTGCCCTACCAGGCTTTACGTGCCAGAGGTGCTGCTGCTTCACACATTACAATAACCTGGATGGACCATTAGCTGGATGAGCTACTGTGTCAGTGATACTCGGGTTTTACTATTTGTTTTCCCTTCTGTCACCATCTTTCGCGGTTCACTGAGTTCAACTGCCTATTCCACAAGCAGATACTCAGAGTGGTGGCTGATCTTTAAACTAACATACAAAGCTAAAGATGGCTACAGATGTTAGAAGGTCTTGTGTGGAAGTGGTGAAAAAAGAAACAAAAATGAGGTGAGGTGCAAAAGCTGCCAGGTAAAGCGGTCTGCCACAACCACACACAGTAATCAGAGAGGGATGGAAATGGTCTTCTAGGAATAGCTGAACAGATCCCAGTGAATACTGAATAGTATTTTTCCAGTTCATTTTCAGTTCAATTCAAGTTTATTTACGTAGCACCACTTCACAACAAAAGTTGCCTCAAGGTGCTTCACACTGTAAGGTAAAGACCCTACAGTGTTAGAGAGAAAATCCCAGCAACATCCCCTATGAGCAAGCACTCGGCGACTGTGGGAAGAAAGAACTTTCTTTTAACAGGAAGAGACCTCCGGCAGAACCAGGCTCAGGGAGGGGCAGCCATCTGCCTCGACCGGTTGGGGGTGAGGGGAGAGAGAAGAGAGAAAGAAAAGCAAAGAGAGACACAGACTGTGGGAGAGATTTAATTTTGGCTCCAGACTAATATTGGTGTACAGGGAAAAAAACTGCATATTGTATGTCAGTGGCCGATATTTAACTCAGGAATTTATACACTATTTCCAACAAAAAATGTAAACTTTTGTCATTTCACAAAATGATTACATTTCCAAAAACTCAAAGGTTAGCATTGCTGTGACGTCATAATGTTCTGCTAATGGCTGGTCATTGCACTGAGTTCAGAAAACGAGATTGTCACCATATTAAATTTTGGTCAGGCATAGACTTGGTGACAGTAATCTTGGGTTATTATGTTGAAACTGTGGTAATATTTTAGATCTTTTGTGCTGCCAGGGTGCGTGTGTTTATGTGTGTGTGTCTGGACAGATGTGGATGTGAACTGCTATTGAGTGGTCAGATGAGGTAAGGGTGGTAATTCTACTTTGTATTTTCAGCACGGAAGCCCTGACAGGCACGTGATGGGAAAAATGTTGGCGATCCTTCGCCAGGATCATTATTCTTAGTTTTTTTTTTTTTGAAGAGTTTTGGTATTGTTAATTTTGTCCAGAAGAGCCTAAAGTGAATCACTACCCCGTGTTATAAATGGGATAAAATGTATTCATGTTTCTTGTCTAGCTGAGTAACCGAGCAACGTTTGGGCAGTGTGTATTCTTCATACCTAATTTCTCTGGGGTATATATGGCTGTTTGTTAACGGCGCTAAAAGCCGGCCTGCCAGCTGATATACAATCATATTAAAAACTAAGTAAATAGACCTTTTTTAATGCTGCAAAGTTAGGCATTTTAACATGGGAGTCTATGGTGCCACCGTGGGCAGTCGCAGCTCAGTCCATCGAAGGACCTGGTTGGGAACCAGAGGGTTACTGAGACCACCGGCTCAAGCCCAGCCTGGACCTAGTGGCCCACTTAGGACCCAGCAATTCCAGATCCCTTATTGGGCAAATGCATATACTGGTGAACTGAAGACCAGACCAGAGAAGGTGTCAGCTCACCCCCTCCTGAGCACCGCCGAGGTGCCCCTGAGCAAAGCACAGTTCTCCCCCCACTGTGCTGTAATGGACCTCCTTGTTCTGCACCTCCTTCGACACAGCACGTTTCTGGTTCTGCTGTGTGTTGTGCATGAAAAAGTATCTGTGTGTGTATATAAAATGACGGCTAAAAAAAGTTCTTCTTGCTTTTGTAGCCAGCCTCAAGTGGCCTCTAGAGGAACTGCAGTTGTCATTTTTCTGCCCCACTGCCTATTATTTCACTAGCTCATAAAAATATGTACGTTGTGTTCAGAACTCAGTGAATTTTAACCTTTTCACCTGAAACCCGTATCACACAAATATCCAGAAAAAAAAATCACAATTTTTTTTAAAAGATAAAAAGAAAACCGGACTTAAAGCAGTTCACGACCCGTGTAGTTTTGTCCAAGAAGCCTTTCTTGATCTCGCAGATCCACCATATATTCTTTTCTTTTCTAAATATTTTTCTCATATTTTTCAGATGGCTTGAGATTTCAGACACTGCCAAGCGTTGTGAGCATATGTTTCCCAGCTCACATTGTGCGGTAACTGTATGGCGTGCTGAGGGAACCTGCCTTTTTTTTTTTTTTTTAAAGGAATTTAATAGCATATTTCCAAGCCTTGTAACGAGCACAATTAAAGTTTATGTTCTTTTAAAGCATATGGAGCATTGTGAGCTATTTGGTGTTTTTCCAAACAGCTTTGTGTAAAATGCAGCAGCCTTCCAGTGACTTGTAGAATAAAGGTGGAAGAATGGAACAGTAAAAAACTACTTTTACCTGGAGCCACAAATATATCACGAATAAAAGCTGCAAGAAGTGATCGATGAATGATTTTTCACCGGACGAGAGGACCCTTCCTGCCAAGACAGCTGTCTTATGGGTACACTCAGTGCAAGGGTTTTACATAATATTCACATGTAAGTTTGTAGAAATTGATCTATCAATCAGCCTGCCTGCACAGAGCTCAACTTCCTGTCATAGCTGATGCGAGGGGAGGGGCAGGAATGGTAGGGTCTGGATAGCTCCTCATCTCAGGAATGCGTGCAGGTTCCTCTCCAAAAGCGCTGACGTCAGGAGTGGCCTTGGATTAAAAACAGCCAGGTTATAATAAAACGGTGAGCAGACAGGCTGTGCTGTGCAGCTGAACCAGTCACGTGACCTGTATTTAATGAGACACTGAGGAGATTCATTTATACACCCATACTGCTTCATCAGTTTGTGGATGGTGTGCTTTAGTTTGAAAGCAGCATTTCACTATCACTTTTTTCCCGCCCCACAGGAAAAGTGCTATTTCTAGCTTCAGCTGTTTTCTGTCTAGTTGCCTTTCCAGCCCTTTAGGACCCTAGAGACTGACCTGGGCTGAGTTAATGCTTTTCGCTGACAACAATTTTCTAACTACAATGATAAACTTTTTAAAGTCTAATAGACAGTACTGTGCAGAAGTCTTGAGCTAACATCATGTCTTTATATTTTGCTTGGAAAACGGGAAATAGGTGCAACGTGCAATACTGAAACATGCAGCCATGAATGAAAACGCAGTGCATAAGGCAAAAACAGCGCTTGTACAGTTCTAAGGAGCTTGAAAGTCTATATTTAGTATGAGCACTGTTTTTCATCAACACATCCTGAATGCTCTCAGCCAAGCTTTCTTGTCATTTCTTTAAGTAGTCATCAGGAATAGTTCCCCCGGCTTCCAGAAGGACATTCCAAAGCTCTTCTTTGGATGTTGGCTGCCTTTTCTTACATTCTCTGTCAGGATGATGGTAATGGTAAATGGACTGGTACTTATATAGTGCTTTTCTACTCTAGCTGAGCACTCAAAGCACTTTTTACTACAAGCCTCATTCACCCATTCACACACACATTCATACAATGCTTTATTCTAAGCCTTTAAGCACGTTGTAACTATAATGCGCACATTCACACTCTGATGGATGCGTTGGGAGCAATTTGGGGTTCAGTGTCTCATACTAGGATGCTTCGGCATGTAGGCTGGAGAAGCCAGCGATCGAACCGCCGAACTTCCTGTTGGAAGACAACCCGCTCTACCTTCTGAGCCACAGTCGCCCCATGGCGCAAAACTGCATCAATAATTTTGAGGTCCGGACTCTGGGAAGGCCAGTGTCTGACTGATAGTGTTGCATTTTGTGTTTTTCTATCCAGGTAGGCTTTTGCCGCACTGGCAGTGCGTTGGGGATCATTGTCACGCTGAAAAGTGAAGCCGTTGCCGGTCAGACGCTCTCCAGGCGGGGAGCTCGTCAAAAATATGGACTCAGAAAAGTACCGTCCAATTTTGATCCACCATACAACACCGCTGGCTGAAATGCAACCTCAAACCATCTGACTGTAGACACTCACTCACTCTCTCCTGACTCCTCCATTTAGTATGCTGATGGTGATTTAAACCAAATATCATGAGTTTGGACTGGACATCTGTCAGGTCTGCTAGGTCTTTGCTGGGTGTTTTCCTATTTCTTAAGGACGTGACTTTCAGATACTATTTATCAGCTGTAGATAGTTTTTTGTTTTTTTTCGTAAGGGCTGTCATTTCTTCTTTTGTCCTCCAAACATCCAGTTTCCTCAATTTTTAAAGGACACGCCGCTCACCATGCCAGCATGTGTCAAATTTTCAGCTAATCGCTCTTTGGGGATCAACCTGTGGGAGCAAAATTACCTTTTTATGCCTGTCAAACTATTGTCATTTTTGTAGATTCAAGTGGAGAAATGGGAACAAATGATGTGTTTTTGCGACAGGCTGCTGGTAACAAAGTGACACAGGTCAGTGTTAAGTGGCTTAATGAAAAGAAAAAAGAAATCCTCTAAAAAGGATCCGGTACAAGGAGTAGACTGAAAATGAGGCTGGCTCAAGACTTTTGCACAGTAGTATAAACTGTGGCGGCTCGCCAGAATCAACAATCCTAATCTGTGTTGCGCGTATGGCTGTTTCCCTCCCCCATGGCCAAAAACAGATTATTTTTTTTTTATTGTTCCACATGAGTTTTCCCAGTTAGAGATTAGCGAGAAGAAATGATTTCTTCAGTGAAAAAAAGGCTTTTAAAATATTCTGTTTCTTAAAATGTCATGCTTCCAGACACTTTTGCATCATTTAATTTGCTCAAGCAAAATCTGTGCAAAGTAGCAGCTCTTCCAAGCCAAGCCACACATTGGTAGCTCTTCAATCAGCGCACCCATGATGTCATCTCCTGAGCGCCGAGGTGCCAAAAGAGCCCCACCCGCTTAGCACACACACACACACACACACACACACACCGCTGTTATTAAAGTAAATAGCTTTGTACGCACACTGTACCAACCATAGCCCTGGACCACAGAAGCACCTGCTGAGGAGCACTTGCAGGTCCGCACAGGTGAGTAAACCAAACGCACGTACCTGGGCCCTGAGGGAAGACACTGTACATAAAGGAATGATTTAGACAAACTTTGGGGTCTGTTTTCTTTTAATCCTTCGTGTCAGCTCTTGTGGAGAGCAAAGTCGATTGACAGGCCCACCTTTCTGTGCTTTTGTGCAACAAATGAATTGAAGTTGTCAGGCCTGCTTCTGTCGGCCAAAAAGTTATGAAATACAGTCATTATGGGCCTATATGTTTTCATTCATGAGGTCAGTTGGGAAAGCAAACAGACGATGTGCAGCACATTGAGCAGTCACAGTTTTCCGTGCTTGCGTGCAGCGGCAATGAATAAGGACAGGGTTAATGATGCCTGCTACAGTGAAAAGAGAAATGCTTAGTACTGGAGCTGAATCAACATTTGAACTTCTTCAATCAAGAAAGCAGACAGCCAGTGCCTGCCCCCACTGTGCAGACTCCTCACCTTACATAAGTCAGGCCCTGAAGACACATCTGGAAATCAGCTTGGCCAACATCAGGCCTTGGAGGTGCCCGTGGCAAGTGGACCACACGTTGTACATCAATTTGGTGTGGACATATTCTTTTTCAATCTTGCAGGCCTTACTTCATATTTCATCGCTTTCCACATTTGATTTCTGTCCTGGACAGATGCGCTGGGTAATATCTAAAAAAAAAAACCTAATCTACAGGCACAGAGCCTCTAATGACTTATTATTGAGCTGCAATATTGCTTCTGTAATATTACAGGCAAAGATTAAAGACCTAAGCAATATTCAGTTTAGTGTTATTAGCTCATTCAGAAAGGAAGATCTGACATTGCTGGGCATTAATAAACAGATGCACGACCTTGAGTCATTCAGACATGGGTGACTCTACAGTAATACCAGTGAGTTCACAGCTTTTCTTTTGGAAATAATCTCCAGGGTTTGGTCACCAGGAACAAACCATTCTGACTTAGTGCTGGCAGGATCTAGTCTCTGCTTTTAGAGGATAGTGTGATCCGGTGGCTTCATCAAGCCGTGATTTCCAGCTCAAACTGCACAGGTTTGTGCCAGAGTGTGAAGTGGCTCGGACGAGAATTAGCACCTCCAAGTCCCAATCCCTGGTTCTCAGCGGGGAAAAGGTGGATTTTCCGTTCTGTGTTGGGAATGAGCGTCTGTTTCAGGTGGAGGAGTTCATGTACCTCCAAGTCTTGTTCATGAGTGGAGGAGACTGAAAGGTGAGTTGTCTCGACTGCTGTACAGATCTAATGTGGCGAGGAGAGAGCTGAGCATGAAAGCAAAGCTGGCACTGTTAATATGATCTACGTTCAAACCCCATGAAATTTGGGTAGTGACCAAAAAGACAAAGATCATGGCTACAGCTGGGGGAAACTGGCATACTTCAAAGGTTGTCTGGGCTCTCCACTAGAGGTCAGGAGGGCCTCTGATTAGAGCCGCAACAAATCCACATATAAAAGATGAATTTGTCCTGGATATGACTGTTCGCCAGCCTCCTTGACTTCTCAGTGGATTTTTAATTCTCATTAGTTTTTGCAATAGAGCCAACCAATGACAACTAAACATACTGTATAACCCTTTTCTGTATTTTACACATTACACCAACCTATAAATTGCGAGGATCATGATCCAGATGAGCGACATTACTGACATACTGGTACACTTACCAAATATTGAACAAAGCCCAAGTCCATATAAAGACTATATGGACACTATATGGACAAAGGTATTGGGTCAACTATAGAAGCTTTCATGATATCTCATTTTAAATCCATAGGCATTAATGTGGAGTTGGGCTCCCCTTCGCAGCTATAACAGCTTCCACTCTTCTGGGGGGATTTTGGATTTGTATCTGTAGGAATTGTTGCCCATTCATCCTGAGGAACATTTGTGAGGTCAGACAGTGATTTGGGATGGGAGGGTTTTGGCTCACAATGATGTTTGATGGAGTTGAGGTCAGGGCTCGGCAGACTGCGTGGCTATGTGCTTGATTTTATACATCTGTGGCAATGGAACTGATCAAAACAGCTGAACTCAATGGTTAAGAGTTAACTTCCTCCAAACCCTCGACATGCCTGTTGGATCCCATCCCTACTGGACTGTTCAAAGAGGTCAAGTCACTGATTAATGTGTCAGTTTTGAATATCATCAGTTTATCTTTATTAAGGGGCTACGTACCACAGGCTTTTAAAGTGGCTGTAATTAAACCACTACTTAAAAAGTCAACCCAGCCTTCTGAGCTAATTGCAGACCAATTTCCAACCTTCCTTTCATATCAAAAATTCTTGCAGAACAACTGTGTGATCGCTTGTAAAGGAATGGTTTATTTGAAGAGTTCCAGTCAGGATTTAGAGTTCATCACAGCACAGAAATGTGCTAGTAAAGGTCACTAATGATCTTTTAATGGCTTCTGACAGTGGACTCATCTCTGCGCTTGTTCTTCAATAGTCGACCGCAACATCTTACTATAGAGGCTAGATTACTCTGTTGGTATTAAAGGGAATGCATTATGCTGGTTTGAATCCTATTTATCTGACGGATTCCAATTTGTGTATGTAACCAAGGAGTCTTCCTCACACGCAAAAGTTAGTCATGGAGTCCCACAGGGTTCTGTGCTGGGACCAATACTCTTTACTTTATATATGCTTCCCTTAGGCAATATTATTAGAAAACACTGCATACCTTTTCATTGCTATGCAGATGATACCCAGCTATATTACCAGACAACACAAATCAGTTAGTTCAACTACAGGCATGTCTTGAAGACTTAAAGACTTGGATAGTCTGTAATCTTCTACTTTTAGATTCAGACAAAACTGAGGTTACTGCATTTGGCCCTAAAAACCTCAGAAACATGCTTTCTAACCAGATATTTACGCTGAATAGCATTACTTTGGCTTCCAGTGACACTGTGAGGAATGATCTCTGATCATTTTTGATCAGGATATGTCCTTTAGTGCTCACATTAAATAAACATGTAGGACTGCCTTTTTATCATCTTCGCAATACTGCAACAACAATCAGGCCTCATCTTATCTCAAAGACCTCATTGTACCATATTTTCCCATTAGAGCACTTCGCTCTCAGAGTGCAGAGACCTACTTGTGGTTCCTAAAGTTTTTAAAAGCAGAATGGGAGGCAGAGCCTTCAGCTATCAGGCTCCTCTCCTGTGGAACCTGGTTCTGCTGGAGGGCTCTTCCTGTTAAAAAAGGAGCACTTTTTTCCCACAGTCACCAAGTGTTTGCTCAAAGGGGATTGTGTGATTGTTGGGGTTTTCTCTCTAATACACACACACACACACAGGCAAGATGTGTCACGTCCAGTTTTAAAACCTGCTAAGGACCACATGATTATTCAATATATGTAATATGTAAGTGTTTTGCACTTACAGTAGAGACTGTTAGTTGTGACCTGGAGACATCACAGATGTATTTGTTGCTCCAACACATCCTACACATGCTTTATCACATCAGGATTTTGCAATTATGCACACAGCCTGCTGAGGTTGTTGATGTGAATGATACTGCTTAGAGATCCTAACCATGTCTAGGTTTTCAGCATGTGTCAAATTGATACTCACATAAATGACCAGACTAAGGGTTTTGCAGAAGAACATTTTCCAGCTTCTTGTCATGTAAATGCCTCACACAGCTCAGCCCCAGCTGTCCATAAGATGTTAATTAAAAAAGGAACTTTCTTTGCAGACAGTTCCATCCACAGCAGAGTTTCAGGCTCTGTGCGTTGTGACACGTTCTCCTCTAATTATCATTTACTGAACCGTGCCTAAGTAGGCTGAGGACTGTTTAGGGTAGCCTTCATTGCTGACTTGATTTTGTTGGTCAGTGTCTTGCGCTTAATAAAATCACTAGTTCATGGTTTGTTTTTCATTGGACTGCTTGACTTACTCCTGCCAACTAGGAGTACCCAACAATGCCTGCGATTTGGGACATGCTCTGACCGTCATCTGGCCATCAAACATGTTGACTGGGACAACAAACTGCTTGGTGTCTAATGTATCTTAGACCTTGACCTTGATATTATATTAAAGCCTATACAGATATAGACCCCCCCCTCCCTTAGAGCTATTCACCTTCGACTGCAGTGTCATCAGATCTTGTGACCAGCTCATTACTACGGCTTCCCATTTGCTGCTTCAGATCCTTCCCTGTCTGGTTAACAGATCATGCTCGGCTTTGATTTCAGGGTCCACTAAAACACTGGGCACTGGGTGGCCTGATGGATTAATGCACCCACTATTCATGCTATTGTCCAACCTCAAAGCACGGTGTGTGTTAGTCAGAACTTCAAAGGCCTTCACCAGTGATGCGTAATTCCATTCAAGGAGACTGAAGCTGTCAAAACTGCTTTGCCACACAAACTGTGTAAAAGAGCCACGTATTGAAGTTAGTGAATAGGCAATATTTATGGTGTGTGAGTGCACAGCTTAAGACTTGTACTGTCTCTTTCTCTGTGCTTCTCCGCCTGTCCTTATCCTCTTTTCCTACAGCCACAAGCACACACACCCAGTACAATACACCAGACCTCTCACCCCGCCACACATTCCTACAGTTCTTACTTATATTCCCGTGCATTTTTTTTCTGACCCCACAGCTCCTGCTGACGTCTAGCTGCGCCACATGCCGACCTCTGGGTCCAGGAGCGCGGTGGCCTGTCTGTGAACTGAGGGCAGCGTCCGTCTGTGTGCAGTGGGATCCAGACAGCTGAAGTCAGAGGGTGAATTTAAACATTTACTGCTGCTCTTAATCCGTTAATTAGACCAAATTGGGTGTGTGAGAATCTGATGATCTGGCCTTGCCGCAGGAATTTTCATGAGCGGAGTGTTTTAACACCTAGATGAGTGTTTAAACACTTGTGCAGGGGGGACATGAAACAAATATGCCTGGGTTAGTTTATCTTGAATTAAAGCACTTAATGCAAAGGGCGGCTGCGGCTTTCAACAGGAAGGTTGGCTTTCTCCATTCTGCACGCCGAAGTGTCCCTGGGCAAGACGCTTAAATCCAGATTTCTCCCCATGCTTTCGCCTGAGTGTGAATGTGTGTGTGATAGCTAAATGCATTTAAAGGCGTAGAATAAAGTGTCGTGTGAGTGAGGCTTGTAGTAAAACGCGCTTTGAGCACTCAGAGCAGTAAAGCACCAGTCCATTTACTCTTGGCAACATGGCCAAAGACATAACTAACTAAACTTTGCCGACATGTTAGCTGCTCATAAATCCCAGAAAACCATGACACCAGTATGAGCGCAGTGTTTTTCTCTCCACCTGATAAATCTGACTATAATTTTTTCCCCTTTCAGCTTCGCCCTCCACCAACTTATGAACAGCCTTCTGCCCCTGCTGCAGTTACAAACCAGGCACAGACTTTGCACACAGCGGCTTGTCAGAGCCTCGTTGCTGGAACTTCATGCCCATTTTTACAGAAGGTTGATAGAGTTGATTGATATTTGAAATAATTTTGGACATGCTTAACCACAAAGTCCATACATGTTTACTTCAGAATAAAAAAAAAATGGCTAAAAAAGGTTGAAAGAGATTAAAAGGTGTTTAAACCTACAGCACAAAAAGTGATTTGGGCTCCTTTCACATTCCTCTTCATGGAGTTCAAACTTTAAATTGGCAGCAGATAGTTCTTGATGTAAGCTGCAGTACGATCGTGTTCATTTTTATCTGTAAAGAACTTCTACATACTCAAGCACATGCACTGTCTGGACTTCCAGTGTCATAAGGGGCACACATGAATGAAAATCCATAATGAATGGGACCTACAAAGTTGTAGCTCTAATGTAATGTAAATTTTGTACAATAAACATTCTTATTTTTACAATTTCAATCATCTTTTTGATTGAAGGTGTTGAGACACCAGATACATTTCAGTTTGTTCTTTTTTTAGGTGCATTATGTGGAAAAAAGTGTTGGGCCACACCTCTTAATCACTGAATTCAGGCGTTTCATAAAGTCCCATTGCAACATGCATATAAAATTAAGCACCTAGCCATGCAGTCTGCCTTTACAAACAGTAGTGAAAGAATGGGTCGTTCCAAAGAGCTCGCTGAATTCAAGTATAATAGGATGCCGCTGTCGCAACAATTCAGTTTGTGAAGCTTCTTCCCTCCTAAAACTTCCACTATCAGCTGTCAGTGGTATTATTGCTAAGTGGAAGTGTTTAGGAACCACAGCAACTCAGCCACAAAGTGGCAGACCTCGTAAAGTTTTGTGCCAGCTGTAATGATAACGATATGGTGTTTCTTTTCTGGGGTTGGCCTGGGTTCTTTAGTTTCAGTGAAGGGAAAACTTAATGCTTCAGTTTCCCAACACATTTTAGACAATTCTACGCTACCAACTTCGTGGGAACAGTTTGGGTAAAGCCCATTTCTGCTCCAGCGTGACTGTGCCTCAAAGTGATGTCCATAAAGGCATGGTTGGATGAGTCAAGTGTAGAAGAACTTGACTGACCTGCACAGAGCCCAGACCTCAGCCCTACTGAACACAGATCCATCGTCGGTGCCTGTCTCTCATGACATGACTGTAAAAGATGCACAGATGAAAGCATGTAATTCATGCATCATTTATAGCACAATACTCATAGAGGCAAAGTCATGCATCTACATAACAGCTGTTTACGTGTCATTAGAATAATAGAAGTTAGAATAATCATGTTTCTATTATTACATCTCCGCAGAGGCATTATTTTTCTGGGTTGTCTGTCTGACTTGTTTGCTGGACTTGTTTGTGTGGTCAGTACCCAAGATGGGCAGACATTTTGATCATATTTACAAGACTGTGGGGTCAAAGGTCAAGATCTCATTGGGGTCGGATTTAAGGCGGAGGCATGTACCGAGGGAGTGCTAGGCACTTCATATGAACATGACATGAGGTGCGGTCAGCTTTGCACAAAAATATCTGGTAAAATGTCCTTCAAAGTGCTATTTTTTTACTTTTATACTTTTAGTGAGCCTGTATTTTTTTCTCTTTTACTCGAGAAAAGAAGCTGAATCAGTACTTTATCTTCTACCAGTGTTTTTTTTTTTTTTTTCAAACGCACATATCTGCACTTCTGCTTGAGTAAGGAATGTGTGTGCTTTTGCCACATCTGTTGTTT
>VUQH01001969.1:6954-20764 GCA_015106775.1 Etroplus canarensis
TTAAATGTGCATACACAGATTGAGAGGCGGATGGAGCTGGTTCGTTTGGTGTCTCACAACATGCACAAGAGGCTGGTGTCCTGTCTGCAGGGTCAACTGGGCACAGACACAGAGAAAAGACATGTAGGAGGCACACTTTCTGTCTCTTTCATTTGTTCTGTTATTTATCCGCTGGACTTTGAACTGATCTGTCATAAATGTAATGCTGTCATCACATCACGTTAGCAATATGCCACATGGGTTTGGTTTACTTTAGCATATGGATCTTACAGAAAATAAATGAATGATGAATCCCTTTGACACAGCCAGTATGAGAAAGGGCCTGCTATCTGCTGTGGAACTTTTCTTATACAACACATGGATATGACAGAGGCTCAGGAGAAAAATATTCAGCGCTGGTTTCTTGCCAGCTTCACTATCTCAGTTAAGCAGACTCAGCCCAAATGGCCAATAAAACTGACATAACACTGAAGGAATCCCAGCTACATGTGACTTTGTCACACTGTCTTTACTTTTTGCTTGAATTGTCTAGACTGTGCATTGTTTGCTACTCCTGCAGTGACTATAAAATTAATAGAAAAGTCAAGAGCACACAGTAGGTAAATGAAATAAAAAGTCAATTATGGTCTGGGAAGGCATATCCACAGAGGGACGCACAGACCTACTGGCTAGGCAACAGCACCCTGACTGTAATTGGGTATTGAGATGAAATCCTTGGACCCATTGTCAGACCCTACGCTGGTGTAGTGGGTTCTGGGTTCCTCCTGGTGCACGACAATGTCCGGCCTCATGTGGTTAGAGTATGCAGGCAGTTTCTGGAGGATGAAGGAATGATATCATTGACTGGCGCCCATGCTTGTTCGACCTAAATCTAATTGAACACTTCTGGGACATTATGTTTCAGTCCATCTGATGCCGCCAGGTTGCACCTCAGACTGTCCAGGAGCTCAGTGATGCCCTGGTCCAGATGAGGGAGAAGACTCTGTACGCTGATTAATTTTTATTTCCATCAAAAGATGTGGCATCCTTTCATTCCTAACTCATTACCCAGTCACATCAGTATAGATATCAGCATATTTTTTTTCCTTTGAGGTCTGATGTGTTTTCAAAGTTTTCCTTTCATTTTTTTTTTGAGCAGTGTAGAAAGCAGGTACCCACCTTCGGCTGTTCCCTTGTATTTTCCTAAGGGGTCGCCACAGTTAATGAATCCACATAGGTAAATTGGCACAGATTTTAACCCTAGTACTGCAGGACTTCAATATATTGATGTCCCAGATAAGTTTCGTGTACTGCAGGTATATATTGCTCACTTCCGGTGTTTTCGTTCACTGCTGGTCATCTAGCTGGTCATATAGCTAGCAGTACTAGGGCTAAGGTTCCCCTCCTTATGCAACCCACCCATTGTGGAAGGGGCTTGTGCTCCCACTTGGGCTATAACCAGGAATGTTACACATGTGAAGCAAATGTGTAACCCTCTACACTGAAACTAAGTTGAATTAATATGAAAGATTTAAGTTGAACGCTTTTTTAAAATGGTTAATGAATGACAAAATTCGTAGGGTGTGCTTTTTCTGACTTCTAAAGTGGGTCATGCTGGAAAGAGTTTTAGAACCACTCTCTTAAACAAGGATCATTAAGACATCTTTATGCTGTTTGTGCATCAAATTTCAAATCTAAATCAGAAAAGAAAATATGTCAGTATACTGAATTTTTTTTTAGTAGGGTGAACTTTTTTTTGATGATCTTCTTGCAGAAAAAGCTGCCCTTGACAGCACTGTCCCAGACCATGCAGGAGGGAGGAGGTCAGCTTGGGGAAGAGAGTCTGATTGGGTGAGTTACCGTCAGGTTTTTATTACATGTTCTAGTAGTTTCAGCAACATTTAAAAGTATACAACATCAAATTTATAAAGGCAAATTTGGTGTCCAGATAAGAGTATTTGTCTAGCTTCAGTTCAGAGTTAAAGTATTAATGTGAAAATGTGTGGGATCTAACAGGAACTCTTTACATAAGCATTTTACACACTGCGAGAAAAGTAGTGGTAACTGTCCTATTTGCATATATTGTGTATCTGAACAGCAAAATGATGGATGCTTGTGGGGAAGCAGAGAGCAAGTTAGCTGCTGAACTCATGCAGCATGAAATGCAGATAGAGAGAGATATTCTGGAGCCTCTCAACCAGCTGGCAGAGGTAAAAACACAAACTGGCACTCTTCATAATTTTATTGATCCATTACAACCTACACATAGTTGAAGTTAAGTTATCAAGTTTGTATTCATGGTATAGGGTTGTGTCTTTTTAAAAATCCTCTTTTAATCTTGCTCTGTATTTTAAAACAAACTTCGAGCAACTGAGACGTTAAGCCATACTTTGTATTTGTGCCAAATTCAGCACTGCCTTAAGCATTGTTTTGAGTTCATTACCATACTGTATACTTCATGTTAACAAAATGTTCTCACAGGAAAGTTGCCTAAGTACTGATTATGACTTTAAAGTGCATGTGCAGTCTTGCTGTTCTCATGGTTCCTCTTGTTTTCTTCACAGATAGAGATTCCCAACATACTAAAACAGAGAAAGCAGCTCGCTAAGCTGGTTCTTGACTATGACTCGGCTAAGACGAGGTACTTTTTCATATAGCCGGAATACAGTTAAAAATAAAGTCTGTGAATAGCCCATTTCTTTAAAATGTTAATATAGACATGTGTGTCTCAAATAATCTCTCGTGCTGCAGATGGTACCAGGCAATGAAGTCCAACAATCAAGCTGTGGCAGCTAAGGCTGACTCACTCAAAGATGAGATGGATGAAGCACTCAATAAAGTAGAAATATGCAAGGTAGATGTTGTGTCAAATCTTTCCTTCTGTGCACAGTTTTTTGATTTTTCTACTAAAAACATGATTTATACTGTTGTCACACAATATTTTAGCAGTCGTGGTGGTTTAGATAAGTAATGTGTAGAGAATTTAATGGAAGCATGTCAAACTAATAGTTGTACATTCCAGTCAGGGTTGCTGCATAAGGTTAGGATCGTATCTAATGAACTGGCTGAACAAAGAAGGCTTTATAATGGGTTATAATGGGAGTGGATGCTATGCACATTATTAGGACAGAGTAACTGAAGGTCACAGCTTTGTTATCCACAGCGCCTCTGTCTCTTAACCATAGTGCTGCCGGACCTCAATATATTGATGTCCCAGATAAGTTTCGTGTACTGCCGGTCATCTGTATATTGATCACTTCCGGTGTTTTCATTCACTGCCGGTTGTCTAGCTGGTGGGATAGCTGGCAGAACTAGGGTTAATGAAGACTTTGTTGGTGTTTGCTATGTATGGAATTTCTGTTTTCTTTTATTTGCCATGCAGGACCAGCTTTCTGCAGACATGTACAACTTTGCTTCCAAAGAGGGAGAATATGCACGCTATTATATCATGGTGAGCTCGCCTCAGTTTATGGTTAATGGAACTGTAAACATAGCACATTCCACTCTAATAGAATTATTAGCTGATGCAAACTGGATACCCTAATTCACATATGCACAAGTTTTGAAAATGTTATTTGTATTGATGTTTATGTATGTATAACAGTTACTGGAGGCCCAGGCTGAGTACCACAAGAGGTCTCTGACAGCTCTGGAGGCAGCTATACCAACTATCCAGCTACACCAAGGTGAATGCTCAGATTTAAACACAGTTATTAAATATGTAATTAAAAGTAAACTTTGCATGTTTTTTGTTGTGCACTTGTGTTGTACAACACAGAAACAGCTTTGAACTGCTGTTGAGAAATGTAGACTGGCTAACATCTTGGTTAACAATTCTCAAAATAAACAAGAACGGAGCCAGCTCAATTATTTCACACTGAAATTGTTTATTTTTAGGACTCTAGCGTAAGGCGGTAGTATAAATTTGCCAAGTTTTGCATCTCATTGGCTACTGCGGTTAGAAAAAAAAATGTATATATTAGTCCCAAACTTTTAAATGTGTTTGGCAAGAAACTTTTATCTCCTTTGTTAAAGAACAGTGGTCATTCCAACAAAATCAAACAAACTCACTAGAATTATATCTCATTGCATTCAGGATAGAGTCAGCTTCCTGCTGTAATCTGATTTTTCAGCATCATGTTATTGATATATTCTGCATTTAGGGCAGATTTTAAAGATTTCCAGGAGCAGATTTATCTTTGAGAAAGCCAGGATAACTAGATTTTCAGCTGACCTTTTTATGCGCTTAATGTGCGTGACAGCAGAGCAAGAGCACACAAATATAACTGTAAAGAGTTCATTTAAAAGGCTTGACATTTGACAATTTTTTTACATTTAAAATATGTTAAGTTAAAATAAAGGATGTAATTCTGGAAAGGAATCCTGGACAGATATAAAAATATTTACCAAAGATGTTAATAAACATGGTAAATCCGTGCCAAGGCAGAACATTGATGATGCGCCTCTCACCTAGACTCCTGGATGGAGAAGCCGGCATTTGGCACAGCGCTAGAGGAGCACCTGAAAAAGAGTAACCGTGAGATTGCTCTGCCCATTGAGGCCTGCGTCATGATGCTGCTGGAGACCGGCATGAAGGAGGAGGTATGGATGGAGTAATGGCAGAGGAGACTGAGAAACTTTGCTAAAGTAGGACAAAGTTGAGAATTAATTGACCAGAATTTGGACTTAAATTTGTACTCATAAAACTTCTTTGTGTTTGAGCTGGAAGGAGATGTGGGTCATGTGGACGGCTTTTTGGAAGTGATGGCATGTACAGTCTGGAAACATCTGTAGCCAAATTGTGGTTAGCTAGTCTTTGTCCTGTGGGAAGAACTGTGTGTGTGCATGCACAGGCATCTGTTACCCATTAGTATGTTCGCTTTTGCACTCTTTAAATGCAGCAGTATTACTAGACTCCCCATGAAGTACAACTTTAGACATTTTTATAAATTGAAACACAGCTCCTCTGCTGTGAGTCTGTCTGGTGTCATCCTGAAAGCGCCACATCTCTGTTGGTAACGAAAATCTTCTGCTTTCTCAGACATTCAGTTCATGGTACTCTTGAGCTTCCTTTACTTCTCGTTTCCTTTTACCAAACCAGACTCGCTTCTTTAATTTTATGCTAGAAATCAGTCTTCTGTAACCAGGAGGTCACGTGAGCTTGTTCTCTCTTATTTTCCTTCCAGGGTCTCTTTAGAATAGCTGCTGGAGCTTCAAAACTAAAAAAGCTAAAAGCAGCATTGGACTGCTCCACCTCGCAACTGGAGGAGTTCTACTCCGATCCCCATGCCGTTGCTGGTACAACCTCTTCTACATATCCACAGAAAGTGAGAACATCTGCTCCTGACCCTTGTCTCATGCCATTTTTTTTTTTGGATACACAGGAGCTCTGAAGTCCTACCTCAGGGAACTTCCTGAACCTCTAATGACTTTTAGCCTGTACGATGAGTGGATACAGGCCTCCAAGTAAGACATCATACGTAGACAAAACTCCTTTAATGTCCTGTGAAACACTTGTGCGGTAAATATGGTTCATGTTTTGGTTCCAGTGTATCTGACCCTGACAAAAGGCTTCAGGCCTTGTGGGTGACATGTGATCATTTGCCAAAGACTCACAAAGCCAACTTCAGGTATGAGAATCTTGAAGCTGAATTTCAATTTTAATTTTTTGTATGTGTTTTTGGATCAGATGTTATTATGATGTCATATTCCACACTTAATCACTTCTCTCAACCTGGGGGTTATGCCCCTTTAATTTCTCCCAAGATAACTCTTTGAGTCAAAGATAAAGAGACTATTTTCTGCCACTGTCCTTAGAAAATCACTCTGGTTGAACTACTTAAAGTCAAATCATCAGCTAGACCATAACTTTTCCCCAAGATGAGGGGCAGTATATTAAGCCAGAGGATCCCATGAGGTTAGAATTCTCTGGCTTAAAATTTATTATTTAAGTGTATTGTTTAAAAGTCGGTAAAAAAGTTGTGGAGGAGTTTTTTTTAAGGCAGTTTGTGTCTGTTGTGTTTGTTGCAGGTATCTGGTCAAGTTCTTGGCTAAACTGGCTCAAGACAGTGAAGTTAATAAAATGACACCCAGCAACATTGCAATAGTCCTGGGGCCTAACCTGCTCTGGTCAAAGACAGAGGGGTGAGAAACGTGTGCACTGTTCACCTCAATTTTATGTCATTATTCAAAATAGAAAGTGCTTAGGTCTTCCACTCATCCTTATGTGTGTCTGTGGTTGTACTTAGGACTCTGGCAGAGATGGCAGCAGCTACATCTGTCCATGTAGTTGCCATTATCGAGCCTATAATCCAACATGCTGACTGGTTCTTCCCTGATGGTAAAGTCTTTTATATTTGCAATAGTTCTCCTTCACTCTGTCTGAAAAAAGAAGCTAAAATCATTGGAACAGAAAAGAAAAATGTACCACTGGCAGTGTGCTATAAATTTTGTTTAGCATGCTTATTACTGATAATTTAACAGCCTGAACCTCTAGAGTGTAGTAATTTGTCCCCTGAATGCAGCTTCAACAGATATTATTGCATAAATTTCCATTTTGATTTTTGATGTTTTCTAGTGCTCCTCATTGCTTTTTTTCTTTATCAACATATTTTGTACTTAATTTTTTTTCCCGTCATCCTCTGTAGGTAGTTTGACAAATGGAAATCATTAAAGTAAAGGCAGAATCACGTGGGGGGAAAAAGTTTTCACTGGACTCTTATGAAGTATCACAGTACTTTATTGTACTGTGAAAAACTAAAACACCCAATGAATCAATAGCTTGTTGAATCGCCTTTAGTGGTAATAACTTGAAGTAACTGTTTTCTGTAAAACTTTCAGTCTCTCATCAGTGTGGAGGAATTTTGCAAAACAAATGCAAATAATCACCCTTTCACCATTGTGCTTGATAGTTGATATGAGGTGTTTGTGCTGATATACTGTGTTTGGTTTTCACCATGGCACTGTGTGCATTATGGCCAGACATGTCCACTTTGGCCTCCTCTCTCTGAAGACATTGTTCCAGAAGTCTTGTGGTTTTAGATGCAACTTTGCTTAGCAGCTCTCTGCGACTTGACAAAGCATGAAGGAGCTTTGAGCGTATTATCAACCTAGTGCTAATATTGCCTTGCAAACATGGCCCCAGTGACTACTTAGACATGTTGGTGTTTGCAAGGATAATGTTTACCTTGTTCGCTATCAAAGTGCAGTTATTTACATAACCACTATTAAAAATCACACCTTTTTGACTGTAAGTAGCCCTTTTGGCTGAAAAATTAAGCCAAAAGTAAAAATACCCCAAACTGCAATTTCTCAAGTGGAACTGTTTCAGAAGAGAGTCAGAGAACTTATAAACTTTATTCAGGCTTAAAAAAGGAAACCTTAAATGACACGTTGATGCAGCTACAGGCAGCAATAGAAAGCAACTGCCAGTCCTCAACTCTGTTAATTTGAGCCATTGAACTGGACCCACTGACTCTGCTTTGGAGAGTTTTTAGTTCAGTTAATCTGGAAAAGTAAATAGCATGGTTTGCTTATCCAAGCGGTCTGTGTTCCAGTTTTAGTGAAATTGTAAGATTTTATTTGTATGTTGTTAGACACAGATAAGCAGGTATCTGTTTGCATTGTACACGCATACAGTCTACAAATCCAGCTTGCTGACAAAGATTCGTGCCATCAGCAGAAAGCATAGCAGCGTACTATCTTTACAAAATATGTAACTTCTGGGCTCAATGGGTGATGTCACTGATGGTATGTTCATGTGTTAGATACTTTATATGATTCTTAAAAGCATTGGGAACTAATATTAATTTTTGGTGTTTTCTCAATTTGCTTTTACCCTTCAGAGGTGGACTTCAATGTGTCAGGCATGTTCGCTATGCCCAGCCATCCAGCAACCCCAGACCCTGAACCTGGCCTGGACAGGAAACGCCCTGGCAGCATGGGGCAGGAAGGGGATAGTCACACCCCTCGTAAAGACAGGTACCTGTCTCGTCCCAACCTCAGCCTCAGCCTGCCCCTCACCCTCCCGTCCCGTCCCAAGACAATGAGCAGGCAGGAGTCAAGGGGCCCAGCGGTGTCGGCCCTTTATGTCGTGGCCAACGAGTCCATCACAGTCACTGAAACACCCACTGAAGATCTGCCCAGTCCAGACTTCAAAGCAGTCTAATACAACTCCCATGAATCCAGTTAATGAGTTAAATAAGGGAATGATGTTTTGTGTAATATGTGCACTACGTTTATTATGTTTAGGTGATTTCATCACAAGCTAATCAGTTATGTTTTTTTCCTGAGGGTTAGTACATAGCATGATGAAAAATACTTTTTAGATATCTTTATGAAACACAAGCACTTTTTCATATTGTTGGGATTCCATTTTGTCTCAAGTTTTATTTCTCTTGTGTTACTGTTGTGTACTCTTGTGTTTTTCCTTAATTTCCAATTAAAGCTTAGGTCACACTGTAGGGTGCTGGTTTTATGTTTTGCGTGGGCTTGCATTTTGTCTGTATGGTGGGACATCTTTTTCTCCTGTCGCTGCATCAATGTTGCAGTTCAGAGTTGTTCTATTTAAAGGTCACTGTCATGTGATTTTATGTCCTCTTTAGGTTCTTCTTTCTGAACTGGTTTCATTCCACTCAGGAAGTGGTGTCTCTGTCTCGACATCGCTACATCTATCTGCTCTCGCTGTTTTTTTGTTTTTTTTCTGTCTCTGGGTCTCTTGCTTCTTCACTCTGTCTGATGGCGTATGGTTTCCCTTCCTGAACACTCTCCCCTCTCCCCCCCTCCCTAGCACTGTTAACAAACAGCCGGAGCCCGCTCCTCGCAGAACCAACGTCTTAAATAGAAAGCAGTCACAACTAACCTCACCCACCTTCCAACCCCCATTACCCCCTTGGGAAGCTGGGGGTCCTACACAGCTTGAACCCCAGTCTCTTCCCCCGGCTACAGAGGCTGAGCAGCCTGGCCTGAGTGTTGCTGGTATTGGTGGTGTTGGTGGTGGTGGTGGACTGGGTGGTGGGGTCCAGGTAGCCACAGTGCAACATCAGGTTGTAACCCAGCTCAGCACAGAGGACAGCAGGTAAGGAGTGAGCTGAGGTAGCAACAATCGACTGTTTATTTGCAGCCAATCAGCCAATCCAGAGCTCGCCCAGCCTTTGTTTGTACTGTGTTTAATTAATTTGACTTACTGGAAGTCATAAAATATAATCATGAGAATAAAAGTGCCTATAATGTTTGCAACTAGTAAATCAGCTTAATTAATAATGTAAATAAACTGTTATGCTTTGCTTGCACAACTTTCACCCTACCCTCCACTTGTGATGATCAACTGAACTCCCCAAGTCTATTTTTAAAGATATACTGTCCTTCCTGTCTGCTCATCTGTCTGTCAACTTTGTAGCATTGTCTAAATTTTTGCATGCAACTCATTACTGTAATTCGTTGCTTCTGTTGAATGAACTTAAATTCTAATTTTGCATCCTGTTCCTTCTACTCATTTTTATTGCTCCTTGGAGTTATTCTGTCTGTGATAACCTTGATCAAATGTGAATGAAAGATGTGCAGTTTGTTTTATGCATGAGCACTGGTGCTGCACTTGCTCGTTGAATGTTAAGGGCAGATGACACGTAAACTGATTAACACGTAAAACTGTGGTGTGTTTACAGCCCAGCCCGTGAGCTCATGTCCACCCCACCTCCACAGAGGAATGGTTCAGCCCAGCTTGCTATAGGAACCCCATACTCTCAGGGAGGGTCTAGGGGGCCTAGTCCACACATGGTCCGCAGAGGTGAGAAAAATCTACATTCTACAGCCCCAATTCCAAAAAAGGCTGGAACTCTCATTAAAATATAAATAAAACACAATGCAATGATTTGCAAATCTCAAATCAATATTTTTATTCACAAAAAACATAGAAAATGTATCAAATGTGGCAAGTGAGACATTTTACGATTTCATGAAAAATACTAGCTCATCTTAAATTTGATGGCGAGAACATCTCAAAAGATGGGACACTAGCAAGAAAAGGCTGGGAAAAAGTAGCACTAAAAGGAAACAGCTAGAGGGCCATGTTGCAACCAGTTCAGTTAATTAGCATTAGGCCAGTGATGTGATTGGGTATAAAAAGAGCACCGTAGAGAGGCAGCGTCTCCCAGAAGTAAAGATGGGCAGAGGTTCAGCAGTCTGCAAGAAAATGTGTGTACAAATTGTGAAGCAATTTCTGAATAAGTTTCTCAATGTAAAATTGCAAAGACTTTGAATATTCCCTCATCCACAGTACATAATATAATCAAAAGATTCAGAAACTCTGGAGACATCGCTGTACGCAAGGGACACGGCTGAAAACCAACACCGGATACTGGTGATCTTTGGGCCCTCAGGCAGCACTGCATTGCAAACAGGCATGATTCTTTCACAGAAATCAATGCATGCGCTAATTGGAATATGAAATTCTTTTTGGAAATCATGTATGCTGTGTCCTCTGGACTAAAGAGGAGAGGAGCCATGCAGCTTGTTGTCAGTGCTTAGTTCAAAAGATCACATCTCTGATGGCATGGGGGTGCATTAGTGCCTATAGTACTGGCAACTTGCACATCTCAAAGGCACCATCAGTGCCATCACGTTTCACCATTGGAAAACATTTGGCACAACATGAAATGCAAAATACCACAGAGAAGACCCAGGACTGTTGAGCAACTGGAATCCCATATCAGACAGGAATGGGACAACATTCCTCATTTTGTAGATGTTTACGGGCTGTTGCTAAATGAAGAGGGGATGCTCCACAGTGGTAAACATGGCACTGTCCCAGCTTTTTGGAGATGTGTTGCTGCCATCAAATTCAAGATGAGCTAGTATTTTTCATGAAATAGTAAAATGTCTCACTTTCAATATTTGATATGATCTCTGTTCTTTTGTGAATATTGGTTTATGAGACTTACAAATTATTGCATTGTATTTTTACTGATATTTTCTGGAGTGCCCTAATCTTTTTTGGAATTGGGGTTGTACTTCTGATTCCAATAGATTAATTTTTGTAACATTTAATAAGTATGTTCTTCTCTGAAGGCACCAAGAAGCAAGCCCCAGCTCCACCCAAACAAGCCAGTCCCTTTGCCTCTCAGCCCAGTAACACCCAGACACTCGCCTCCCCTCATCACCCCCCTATCACACCCCGTCGTCACCACAGCAAAGAGGGCCTAATCCACGCACCGAGCCATCCACCCCCACAGCCACCTCAACCACACCAGGCCCAGGGAGAGTCAGAATCGTCTCCCCCTAGCAGTCCCACTCCTCCTGACACTCCACCTCACGATGGACTGCAATCGAATCCGCTCTCTTCCCATCACTATGGATCTCTTCCTCGCCCCTCTAGGCCAGCTCCAAAACCCAAACCCCGACCCAGTATGCCGCCGCCCCCACAACCCACAGCAAATGATGGTAATGGCATCTGCAACTCTGCTTCTAAGATTATTACAGGTAAATTGTCCCTTGTCCTTATATACTTTTATGCTAACATACAAATAGGAAGAATCAACATTATTAAATCAAAAACGAGGGGAAAAATAAGTTGTACTGAGCAGGATCTCTGATTACATTTGACCCCTTACATTATGGTTAATTCCAGTTTGAAAATGTTAAAGAAATAAAGACTTTATGGTTAATTAAGGCAAGTTTTTGCATTTATTTTATGAATTTTTCACTCCGATATGTATTGAACAAGTTTATCTTCCACAATTTTTGTTAAATGTCATCTCTCTGTGTAGACATTTCAATTACTGAAATCACTTGCTGGCCGTCTGCTGATACTGTATTCACTTCAGTATTGAGTGATTTCAGCTTCCTGTCAGGGTAGTGCTGTATTTAGCTCAGTGGCTTTTGGTTTCACTGTCTCGTTTTTGCCTCTCACACTTTTTCGAACTGTGGTGATCTGAAGCATGACAGCAAATATGTAAATATTACAGATGTCTGAGCTGCCGACCTGCCAATAAGATGAGCTTTGCAGGGCAGGTAATGGTAAGGATCTGACTGGCTGATGCAGTGGCCTTGTTTTGTGTCCAATGCATGTGTGTCTGTGTGGGGGAAAAAATAAAGCAAGCATTTGCTTTTTAGCGGTTTTAGTAGTTGTTGAATACATATGTGTATTTTGCATAGTGAGATGTCTTTGTGCTTTTCAGGCTTTATCTGTGCCTTAAAACTAAACTAACATGCTTGCGACTGGCCTGCACTGAGGCTGAATGGCTTTTGGCTGATGGAAGTTTTTTGTGATAACTAACAGACTAAACTGACTTCAAACTCCAGTGTGCTGTTACTGTGTGTGCATTCTCTTGTACAGATCTTTGTAGTAAATTTGTTGCATTTAAAGATCAACACACTAAGGAAACTCTCAAATGACTGTCTCACCCACTAAAAAGGTTACTTGACTGATACTGGTTAGAGTTTATTTGACAGGATTTATTAATGAGAGCAATCCTTGGTGTCTTGCTGAGTGTGGAAAAGTGGCACGTGTGTGTGCTCCCCAGTGTAAAACAGTGTATATGTGACTGTGGTTTGGTTTATTGATTTGATTGCTGATGGGCTTTCCCAAATATCCTTTGCAGAAGGAGGCCTGGTCTTTAAGGGCATTGGAAGAGCCATTATCCCTGAGGTGACTGAGGACCAACAAGGAGAGAGCTCTGCTGATCAAGAGCCCACCACCACCCCAGCACTAAACCCAGACCCTACCATCGAGACAGAGAGCACTGCTCTGTGAGGAAAGAAGGATCCTCTCACACTCAACCTGTCTAGGTTTGATTGTTTAGGATAAATTATCAGACAGGTAACCCACAATGAAATAACTCCAGCTCTTCAAGCACCACTCACATGATGTCAAATTGTTCCTGGAAAAAATGGCTGCCTTTCCCTCCACTATATTGACTCAAACAAGAAACCTCATCTTTAGTTAGTGGTTTAGACCATAAAGTTCCCTATCCAGCTATCACTTTCCATACTAGACTGCACATTAAACTGTTTGCTCCATATACTGCTGAGTATTCTCATATTGGACTGCAGGGCCTCATGAGGAACAAGGTTGACAAGACTTAAACATAAAACCTCACCACTATTGCAGCTGAATTCAGAGTTTTGGTAAAGCTAATCTCCTGCTTTTTTGTAATTTTGCTGTTATTTGTATCATTGAAGCTTTAATACTTTTTGAAAAGAAATCTGTGAATCTGGTTTTAGCAGTAGGGTTTTCCACAAAAGCCTATTAATGGGTATGCTAAAGCACAGTTGTGTGGAGACAGGAGTTTTAACCAGCCACTGTTGATCTATTTATGATGAAACAAATACAAAATCTAATCCAATGTATGAGTTTCAGCTGGATAAATGAGACCGAAAACATTTTTGTCACACATGTCAACAGTATGCTGAGAAGGACCAAAGGAATGGCTACTGGCCAAAGGAAACTGAGTTGAAATTTAGAACTTTTCAGCTACTGTTTCAGTTGCTAATGACCAAATGTTTTGGCAAGAGTGCAATATAAAATGCAGTTGTCTTCCAGTGGTGTCCCATCCACAGCATACACACTGCCTTTTTTAATATCTGAGGCAGTATTACCTTTTTTATCTGGTAATCCATAAGGGCGGGAATTTAATTGATTTTCCAATTTGTATTTTGTTTGATTTCCATTTTCTTCTTCTAATTGTAGCTGATTTTTACTGAAATTCAAAGACTGCAGTATGACCAACTACAACCATATGATTGAAATGGTCTTGGTAGATTTTTTTTTTTTTTACTATGGCTCATAAACTTTGCCTTTTTTTTTTTTTTTTTTTTTTTTTTACATTTTTTTTAT
>VUQH01001969.1:20784-33135 GCA_015106775.1 Etroplus canarensis
TTTTTATTCTTTTTTAAATGGTTTTTTTTTTTTTTTTTTTTTTTTTTTTTGGGTTTTAAATTTTTACTTTTTTTTTTTTTTTTTTTTTTTTTTACATTTTTTTTATCTTGGTTCTTCTGCAGAAAATGCATCATACAATGTATTGCTAATCTAAATGATTAAAGATTGTTTCAACAGTGTTTCAATCATTATTTTGTTAGAATCTTTCAAAAAATCACCTGCCATCAGTCATCATAAAAGGCTGGGAGAAGTCTATTTTTTAAACTATAATGTCAAAGTTTGATTTAAAGGACCTATAAAAGACTTAATTTTTATACAGAAATGTTCAAAAAGAGACACAATTCAGTTGAAATTTTCATAACCACATAATTTTAAGGAAATGATTCCTTCTGTCAGTTTTAAGAGGGAAATTTCAAAATGGTGAAAAATAAAAACATCTTATGTATGCCATATGTTCTGCCCATTTAGAGTACCAATAAAACTCATGTCAAGCCCAGTAACCGATGATAAAGGCAGTTACAGAGAGGCAAATGATGAGGTTGACATTGACAATGAGTCGTAGCCGAGGCTTTTCTTCCAGAGAACAGAAAGCTTGTTCAGATGCAGACGGCTTTACAGGGTTATCATCTTCCTCCATCCGTCTCTCCATCCCACACAGCCAGTAGAGGGCAGACATCAGCCTGGACTGACTGCTGACACTGCTCACAGATGATGCAGAGCCTAAAAAGTTCAAGGGAAAGGAAAAAACTTGGAATAATTTGATGGATGTGTTTACCCAGAAGTCTGACAAACTGCCAAATGGAAAAGAAAGCAGGGCAGAGACCCACCTTTCCTGTGATGAGATGCTTTTCCGTTGCTGCTTTCCGGCATTCTTCCAGTGATTCCCATGTCACTCATCTGAGTAGCAATTACGTCTATAGGTGTAGTGCTTTGCTCTGATGTATGCTCTTGGGGCTTCACTGGGTCAAACCTTGTGAACCATGTGAGACGACTAACCTGTTAATAAGATTTGTGAAAATTCAGCTTTCTGAGAGCTTGGCGAATTTGTTTTCTTGTAGAGGTAGATATATATTACATTTCAAAAACGAGGCTGAAATGTTCTTTTTAGCATTCAGCAGGCTGACTTAATGAACCCAGAGGCATTATTGACACCTAGTGGTGATACAGAGACCGGGACCACCAAAGCAGAGACCAGCAAAAACGCCAAGTCATCTGGCCATGCACTCCGGAGACCCCAAGCACCCACGCCCCTGAGAAGGCAGCAGCGACCCACCACAACCATATCACAAACCATTGCATCTACATATTGATTTGTTTATAGTAAAAATTCATTAACATAAGTGGTCAATATGATTTTTTTTTCAGTACATTAGGAAAATATGGATGACACTAAAAGAGGTGGAAAGTAACAAATTACAACTCTACGGTGCTTATTGCTCATGACTCATAAAAAAATGGAGAATCAGAATCCTTTATTAATCCCAGGGGGGAAATGAGATGAAAAAGGCAAAAAACCATATAATTTATACACTATTTATAGCACTAGACTCATTTTTTCTGTTCAGGTGTGTAGGCAAAGTCGTCCATCTGCAACAGCAAACAGAGGCAGATTTTTTATATCCACGAAAATTGGGGATGTGATTGATGACATGAAACTTTTTGCTGCAAATCCTTCATGTCATTTTGATAACACATGATTTTTAATTTTGGCACAGTGATGGACCTCCATGAGCTCTGGAGCTGATTAGATTTTTAGCCATTTTGAAAATACAGATTGACCACTAGGTGGTAATTTCTGTAAAATTTTTTACATTTTTAGCCACATCTCTGTAAGGATCTGTCCAATCTGCACGAATCAAAAACCAAACTTCTTGGAAGCTCACATATTTTTCTGGTATCACCATTTCATGCCTGCTGCCATTGCAGTCTGCTGTTTCCTTGTATTAATGTATTAACACCACAAGGGTCATTTACCTTTGCACAAAAATAGCTGGTAGAAGTGTCCTTCAGAGAGTGAATTTTTTTTACCTTTATTCTTTAAGTACATATCAGAGCCTTTACTTTTTCACTTCTCTTGAGTAAAGAAGTTTTAAATCAATACTTCAATTTCTACCAGTCTTTTTTTTTTTTTTTTTAAATACTTAAGTAAAGAATTTGTTCCTTTGCCACCTCTGGACATTAATCCTAAAACAAAATGGTTTTGACAGTGGCCTCACCTGCTCCGGTTTTGGCTTCTCTGTCGCCAGGCTCACTACAACCACCACAAACAGGGTAATAAAGGACAGCAACATGGAGAAGTAGAGGTAATGCACATATTTCAGCACACCAGGTCTATCATCCTCTTCATAGCACAGTGGAGCAGGGTAGATGAAGTCCAGAATCATGCGAATACAGCCCACCACAAGACCGATAACCAGGCCCCAGAAAGCACCCTGCAGTAAGGAGGAAGTCATACCCCAGCATTATACACTGTGTGGAAACAATGAATACATTTTCCATGAAGTATTTGATCAATCACAAAAACACTCTGAAGACAAACCACCTTACCTTTTCATTGGTCCTTGTCCAAAAGCAGCCCATGAGGAAGGTGATGGAGACTGGGGGCTGGAGGTAGGTGCTGATAGATTGGATGTAGATGAAGAGCTGGCCGCCCTGACTGGCCTGGACGACAGGAATCCACAAAACAGACACCACAACTAACACAAGCACAAATACCCTGTGGCACACACATCAAACATAAAATATGCATGAGAAATGAAAAAGAATGAGGTTCAGTATTGCAACGATGTGTGAAAGAATGGAAAACTAAAGGTGATAAAATCTAAACAACACAACACATTCAGTTATGAGAGTGCATGTTTCTAAAGGCCAGAGTAGAAAATGTGGAAAAGTCATTAGTGAGCAATATTTGGAAAGAGGGGTTATGGTTTGGGTGAACATGACAGAAAATTTTAATAGTTTAACATACAATTTAGTGGATAATTTCATCTTACGTGCTTTATAATGCCAATACACAGTTATTTCAGACAGGACCACTATGGTTAAAGAAGGCTGTTATTTCCATTTGCAGTTAATCATATCTTGCCCTGTTCTGAGATCTCCCCACCTTTCATACATTTACATACATGGAAAGCTGGAGGTGGGGAGAGCAACAGCAAGACCCCCTTACAGAAAAGAGCAGGCATCAGCGACAACAGGCATTGAATTAAGTCAGAAGGTTCAAAAGAAGGAGTTGTGGTGGAGTTAGATTGCAAAATAGCTTGCAGAAGAAGCAGCAACCCACATCCTGGTAAAGGATAAATTGCAGCCAAGACTGACTTACTGAACTAATCTTATGCTCTTTTTCAATTGTAGATGTTCTAAGTGGAAATAAAAAAACATTCACGTATAAGCCCACAGCACTTAATTCCTGTGGAGGAAGCTGACAGCAGGCAGGCCTGCTATAGAGTGGCTTTTCACAAAATCAATTTTCATGAGTTCTGAGACATTTTAAAGGTCTTTACTTTTTCTTATGCCTTTACTCAAACAGCCTCAAACATTAGTTTCAGCATATGGCAGGACACACTTGTTTTATAAGTGTGTCCTGAATTGGTCACATACCTGCCCACAATCATGAGCTCCCACTCAGAAGCACGAGATCTAAAACACTTCCATAGGTCCATAGTAAAAATTGTGCTGGCACTGTTAAAGATGGAGGTCAGCGAGGACATGAGAGCAGCAATCATCACAGCCATCATTAAGCCCCGCAGTCCTGGGAGAAAAAACACACAGATGCCATAAATGACCCTGTGTCCAGTACACATGAAGCACACAGCAGGAAACAAGGTGTAACAACAGAAAAAGTCTCTCACCCGCGGGCAGCAGCTCCATGACAAGTTTGGCATAAGCAATATCTGAACAACCCACTGGGTTACCACAAATCTGTTTGCACGCTGCAGGGTCTGCACAAGCCACATCATCTATACACAATGCCACACAATAGAAACACACACATCAGTCAAACTCAAATCTTTTGTTCACTGTTACCTATTTTACATATTTTTTTAAACTCAGGAAGTGTAAGTACTTTCATTCGGTTAATGTTAACATGTAGTAATAACTGTATATCAAACACATTTTTCCAGTTGCAGCACTCATTTCTTACTGTACCTGTGTAGAGTATCCTGCTGATCATGCCAGGAATCATGATGGCAAAGAAAGGCAGAATCTTGAGGTAAGCTGCCAGCAGGGAGCCGCCTTTTGCATGGGTCAGGGTCTTGGCAGCCAGAGAGCGCTGCACAATCACCTGCAGAGCAAAAAGTATCAAATCAAAGCTGACCCTCACTTACTTCTCAGTAAGTGCTGATTGAAGGGGCTGTGGCTCAGGAGGTAGAATGAGTTGTCCTCCAAACAGAGGGTTGGTGGTTTGATCCGCAGCTCCTCCAGCTTACATGCCGAAGTGTCTTTGGGCAAGATGCTGAAACCCAAATTGCCCCCTTTGCATCTACTGGAGTGTGAGTGATAGTTAAAATGCACTTAAGGCATAGAATAAAGTGCTGTATGAATGTGAATGGGTGAATGAGGCTTGTAGTAAAAAGTGCGTTGAGTGCTCAGTTAGAGTAGAAAAGCACTATATAAGTACCAGTCCATTTACCATTTCATAAATAACTGAGGTATTCAACCTCAGGTAACTACATTATAATGGGTGTCTAGTGTAAATCAGAATAGAAAATCACTTACCTTACTCTTATCACTCAGGAAATTGCAAGATATCAGAGGTAAAGTTTTTGTGCCAAAAAATAGTTGTGTAACTGACAAGATAGTAAACGTTAATTAAAACTAACCATGTTTTTTCTTATCTTGGGCTACTTGGATATTGCATGAAACAAATCTTTAATCTTGAAAACACACCAAGTTCTTTAAAGATGAAAATATGAGAAATTCTCAAGATGAGGATTTTCAGATTAAGACTCTTTTACAACTTCAGAGAAAATTTTAAATTAGCAAAAACAAGATGTAAAAGCTCTAAATTATACTTTGATGTTTTATAGATGAAAGACCTCTTGACATTTTACAAGTAAAATTAATTTCATTTCATTTTTTTATACCTGTGTTTGTAACTGAGTGCTCTTGAGCTCTCAGCTGCCCTCAGTGTAGAAATGATAACTGGTTTGCCAGCATGCAATTCTTTGTTTGGAACTGCCTGATTAAAAAAAAATCTAACTTTATTTTTGATATACCTCAAGGAAAAGGTGTTAGAATTTTACTGACCTGATCAGAACACCAGTACCACATAGAAGGGATGGACATGCCAATGATAACACCGGGCCAAGGCAGATCAGAATTCACTGGGTCTCTGAATATGTGGAAAGCATCATCTCGGGGGATGCCACAGGTTGAGTTAGGCACACGAATCGAAGGGATGGCGCTGGCGTAACCTTCCATAAAAGCATTCCAGCCTCCAACCTCCACAAAGCCTTAATGTGGAGACAAAAGGGTCAGATGAACTGGATCATATAACACTGGGGACTCGAGGGTGTTATTTTCACTCACATCCAACTTACTGAAGCCCATGAGGGTCAAAGCCCCTGCCAGCATGATAGCAGTCTGAGCTGCATCTGTGTAGATAACCGCGGCCAGACCACCTAGGAGACACCATACAGCACATTAGGTCCTTCTAAGACGTTAAATGCAGAACAAGCAAAAAGTGGGAGTCATTTCTGAGAAAAAGGTTTTCAAAATGTCGAGGAAAGAAAGGTCACCTGCTATAGTGTAGAGAGCAGTGACTGACAGCAGCAGCACCACAGCCAGGTAGATATTCCATCGTAAAGCAAGCTGAATGAAGAGTGCACCTGCATACATGTCCACCTGGCCAGAAATACACACAAAACATGAGACAATACAAACCAAAAAGGACTTAGGCCAAGCAGGTAAAACCAATTAAGTTTGTACTTATTTTTACAAACACTGCATCACTGTGGATTATATCCTACCGATATTTTTGTAAAGATGTAAATAAATAAGGAAAGCACAGCTATAAAAATCTGAGTTCGTCGACCACCAAACCGCTTCTGCAGATATTCTGGCATGGTTGTAACCTGTAGAGAAAAGAGACCAAGCACTAACAGATCATTAGGGAATAAATTAACAATAATGAGGCATGAACTCACGTGTGTGTGTGTGTGTGTGTGTGTGTGTATAAAACTCACACCAGAAGCAATATAAATAGGCAGGAAGAGCCATCCCAGCAGCAGTACCATCAGCATTCCCTGTTGATTAATAAATATCAACACTCTCAAGGATTTAAAAATAATAATATTTCATATCAAACTTATTTTTACATGTTTTTCTCTCTCTTACATTCCATTCATATGCGATGGCACCAATTCCTGCTGCAGCTCCTGACCCTGCCAAGCCGATGAAATGCCCACTGCCAATGTTACTGGCAAATAGTGAAGCACCCACCTAAATATAGATGAGTTAGAATTAGGATCAACTTGGAGAATTGCTTTGAACATTTTGCCTCTGTCTGACTTTTAAAGTGTGGTCTAGATAGAGTTTCTATACTTGAAGCCACTGAGCTTGTGTTATAATCAACCAATCTGTGTAGATATTTATTCTCAGAAGTTTTTATGGTGTTTTGACTCACTGGCCACCAGGTCATGTTCTTCCCAGCTAAGAAGTATCCATCCACAGTGCTGCGTTTTGTCCTCCACATGGACTGGAGAAAATGGGACATTTTAGGTAATAGTGAAAGAGAAACTAAAAAATGAGTCATCTTGCCCATTAAAACCAACCGAAAGTAAAGGAAAATGATTTTCATTTTTGTTAGAAAAAGCAGCACGAAAACACAAGCTCCGTTTCTACTATTTCGGTTGGCAGCCTCAGCACACCCCAAAGTCTGCCACTGAACATAATCAGTGGTAAGGTGTATTGTCAGTCTCTTTCTTTCCCTATTTCTGCAGTAACACTTTCATATGGACATCATTGCTGACATATTTTGTCATGGTTTTGGATGGTAAAAAGGGTTGCTATTTCCGTTAAATCCCTCTCAGATTTCTACCCATTTGCACCTTTTCTGACTATCTTCAGGGCACTAAGGGGCCATACTAGAGTTGGCCACTACTGTGTGTATTAACTTTTCACGTGTGTTTTAGTGTCGAGTTGTTCTTGATAGTATCTTTGTGTTCCTTTATGCCAAGAACATGACAATAAGCTGCATATGAGCACTTTCAGTCTCGGGCTAGGGTTGACAGTCTTCTCAGTGTGCTGGTACATACCTTAAAGATGTAAATAAATGCATGATGCCAGCCCCCTCTCTGAATATACTGAATATAAACAGTCATTTCAAAGTTTGAGCTGTTGATGTACTAATGTTCAAGTCAAACATGATATTCAAAAAATAATATATCATGTTACTTGCACATCTACTATCCCAAAAACTGTGTAAATATTTTATGTACATCTTTATTACAGTAATAGATTAAATGAAACACCCAGGTTAATGATAGCGCTATTATTTTTTTTATTTCTGTGACAGACATCTACCAGTATAATTAACGCGAACTTGGTTAATCATGTAGAAAAAACCTTACAGTAGTTTAGCCTTAAACAGCAAAACAGTAAGAGGCCAGTGACCTGGGATGGAGTCAAATTCCCAGCCTGCGTTATTATTGCAATCCAGCCCTGAGCACTGTTATTGAAGAGATGCTTATATTTATAATTAGAGAATGAAGCATTTAGATATTGATTTTGCTTCAGTATATATTAACTTGGTCCACTGCTTATTTTTGCCTTGCTTTGACTTCAGCTGTAACAGCAATAATAAAGTCTCGTCCCGTCTCGTCTCGTCCCGTCTTCTACTGCTTTTCCGGGGGTCCGGGTCGCGGAGGCAGCAGATCGAGCAGAGAAGCCCAGCCTTTCCTCTCCCCAACTACCTCTTCCAGCTCTTCAGGGGGGACACCAACGCGTTCCCAGGCCAGCCGGGAGACATAGTCTCTCCAGCGTGTCCTGGGTCTTCCCCCGGGGTCCCCTCCCAGATGTGGATGGGGTGGCAGGAGACCTTGGCGATCCAATCCTCGGCTGGCTAAACTGGCAACAATAAAGTAATAATAAATATATAATAATAAAGTATTTTTAATCTGTGGGTTACCAGCCACCAAAAAAGCTGGACGGCTTCTCCTCTTAGTTTCTGGAGAATCTGCCTCTGTGTGTGTGTGTGTGTGTTACTCTTACAAAGAATACATGCCGTGGATTAATGCAGTGACTGTTTTTCTTTAGCTAGTAGAAACCATCCTCTAGCTGCTACATATAGGCTGGAACAGTGTTTTTAATATAGCTTTTATCAAGTTTAATATTTTTCTGCTTATCTTTGTTTGAGAGCCATCTCAGAGATGTCAGCATCTGAACAGGCACTCAAACCAGAAACATGTGAGTTACTAATTGGCTGCTCTAACCTGTGGTCTTTGTCTCACCCAGAGACTCTATACAGGACCCAAGCTGCCCACCCAGACATAGCAGGCTAGAACTGGCCCTGAAGATAAAACATCTCGATTACCAGAAAGCTCAAATGTCACAGCAATACAGAATCTAAGCATTCTGTGCATCTCCTGTGTGCTTTATATACATTATCATAATGCATCTGCTTCTAAAGATATCAGCTTGTTTTTAGGCCCGCCAGCTAATTTCTTGAGGCTTCTGCTCAAAGGGCTTTTGTAGCCCCTCAAAGTCAATACATGTGAACCTCAGCAGGCATGTAAAAAGGAACTCAGGTCCCCCAAAGCCACCTTTTTACATTTAGAAATAGTTTCTTTGCTGCTGTGTTATTAAAATATTATTGCGTTTTCACTGTTTATAATGATAATATTCAATCTCCACCCTTCAGCATTTTTTAGTTGTGTTTGTTCATGCAGAACAGAAAGATATCCCATTATAGGTTATCAGACACTTTGATGTTAATTGCAGAAAGAGGGGCAAGAAAGGAGGAAAGATAAAATGATGGAATGTAACTTCTGATAAAATTTGATACATGTTTGCTGATACCAAAGAGTTAAGAGGGAAAAGACAAACTTGTGTGTATTGCACAGTTCTTCACACTATGTTTTATACAATCCCTTTTCCAAAAAGGTTAGGGTGCTGTGTAAAATATAAATAACATGACACTAGAATGATTTGCTGAACTCATAAACCAACATTTTTAATCACAAAAGAACACAGAAAACCTATCGAATGTGGAAAGTGAGACATTTTACCGTTTCATAAAAAAAATACTAGCTCTTCAATTTGATGGCAGCAACACATCTCAAAAAAGTTGGAATAAGGACAACAAAAAGCTGGGAAAATAAATAGTACTAAAAAGAAACAGCTAAAGGAATATGTTGCTACCAATTCAGTTAACTTGGCAACAGGCCAGTGATGTGATTGAGTATAAAAAGAGCACCATAGAGAGGCAGAGTCTCTCAGAAGTAAAGATGGGCAGAGGTACAGCAAGCTATAAGAAACTGTGTCTACAAATTATGGAGCAATTTAGAATAATGTTTCTCAATGTAAAATTGCAAAAACTGAATATTCCATCATCTACAGCACATAATATCAAAATATTCAGAGAATCTGGAGATATCTCCATGCACATGGGACACATGCGAAAACCAACACTGGATGCCGGTGATCTTTGGGGCCCTCAGGCAGCACTGCATTGCAAGCAGGCATGATTCTGTCATGGAAATCGCTGCATGGGTTTAGAAACTTCCACAAAAATTATTTTCTATGAACACAGTTGGCTGTGTCACAAAACAGGTTAAAGCTGTATCATGCAAACAAGAAGCCATTTGTGAACATGATACACACAGTAAATGCTGCCATCTTCTCCGGGCCAAAGGTCATTTAAAACGGGCTGAGACAAAGTGGAAAACTGTTCTGTGATCAGAAAAATCGAAATTTGAAATTCTTTTTGGAAATCATGGATGCTATGTCATCAGGACCAAGGGGGAGAGGGACCATCTGGGTTGTTTTCAGTGTTCAGTTTCAAAAACCTGCATCTCTGATGGTATGGAAGATTATCAGTGCCTCAGTACATGAGGCACATCTAGCTAGTATTTCTCGTGAAATAGTAAATGTCTCAATTTCAGCAATTGATGTTTTCTATGTTCTTTTGTAAATAAAATGTTGGTTTATTTGCAAATCATTTCATTGTTTTTATTTATTTTTTATGCGGTGTTCTCACCTTTTTTGAACTGGGGTTGTGTTTTAAGCCATTACATTTCATAGCAACACAACAACCACTTTTTAGTGTGGCCAAATAAAACAGATTGCCATGCAAAACTGTTGGTGTCATTGTCTATACTTACCCATAAACCAACAGCCAGCACAAGTAGAAAATAGATTACCAGCACCACAATATCCACAGTGAGCAGGGTACTGTTGCCCCCTGGAGAAGATGATGGAGATGGGGGCATGCTGGTTCCTTGGCCACTTACTGCAATGTCAGAGGTCATCTGGAATCCAAAAAGTCTGTCTAATGCACTGACAGTGAATGCAGTGGAAAATACCAAGTATGCATTAACTATTTCAAACATTTCTGTAACAACAGCTGCCATTATCATACAATAATGTGAGTGACAATGGGAGTCATTGCTTCAGATACTGATACTCAGTATATACTGTGTGTATACGCTGATGCACATTTTTACATTAGCACACAGAACATGGGTGAAAAAAATGCACACAGTGTGTTTTAACAGGCATTTACTGATTTACTGTTTGCAGGAGTTACAGTGGGAAGTGACTTTGCCCAGAAATATAGTTTTAAAACCCTGGAAGTTACTATACTTCTCACACAAATTTCAATTCAGAATTACTGTACTGCAAACCACTTGTTTTAACCTGCACTTACTGTCCATAAAAAAACTTTTGAATAACATGACAGATACTATCAGACATCCATATAACCTCAACAAGACATCATGGACAGAGCCACTGTTTCGTTAAAAAAAAAAAAAAAATAATAATAATAATAATAATAATAACAACAACAACATGAGTTAGGATATTACGTAAACTTTCAATTTCCCGGTTATAAGATTTCACTTGTTGACCAGTCCTTATCTTTGAGAATAATGTCACATCTTCACCTGAACTCTGTTTCTTACAACTTCCTGCATCTCTGAGAGAGAAATTATCACATGCTGACATTTTTTCTTCCTGGCAAATGCAACTTCAGCAACTGTAGACCATGAGTGATCATAAACATTTAGGGGAGGGTTCAGCCCCCAATCAGCATATCATGCATAATAAAACAATAATACTTGATAAATTACTTTTACTGAAATGAATATTAATTCAATAACAATTATTGTTTTATAATAAGATAATCTTAGAGAGTAAGTAATCTATAGATATAGATATATAAATATATAGGTATTCCACTGAACCCCACTTAATGTCTGTAAATGTCTGAATCTATAATCACCCCTTTTCAACAACTGTGGTAGCTGAATTTGCCAGGGAGAAAAAAAAAGTCGGCATGTGGTAATTTCACTCTCAGAGATGCAGGAAGGTGTAAGAAAAACAGCTCTATTATAGTGTTGAAGAATAATTCAGAATAAATAATCACTGATTTTAATATAATACACCTATTTTAGGGTGGACCCTTTTGTTAATTAATGAAACCTGAGGCAAAGATTCAGCAATGATGGTCAGAATTTTCCAAACTAGAGATCAGATTGTAGCAAAGTAGATATGGGACAAATGTGCACAGCATTGTTTCAGTCTCTTAACCACATCGGAGCATGTCACCAAAACATCAAACAATTCAAGCAGCATCATTCAGTACAGGCACTGGCAAATCAGGTTACATTTCCATGCACCTGTGCAGTAAAACCTAGCGTCCACTAGGGCGCGGACAAAACGCGGAATGCGAATTTAGTAAATCCGCAACCTCTCAGCATATTCTTGAAAGCTTTCTTTCACTGTCTTTATCATTCCTAAACACTTCCTGCCGTTTCTGCGCCTTCGGGAGAGGGCAAAATTTCCGGGTCGAAATTTTAGACTCGACCAAAATTTGGACGCGGAAATGAACTTCCTGACACCTTCGGCAACTTGTCGGCAACTTGTCTGCATTGTCGTGCGGACATCCCGCCTTTCCTTAACACTTCTGCCTCTTCTGCAAACGCTCCCGAAAGCCTCCGTGGTCCTGATGACAACCAGTAGGGCAACCAGAACTGAGGACAGTGAACTGTGCTTTCGTTTCTGTGAATGATGAACATTATGCAGGGATATTTTGTGACACACAGAACTGTGGTGTACTGTCTGGGACTGATGAACATTTCACACAGCACTGTGATGTAGTGTAGATGATAACTTTGCGGTGAGCTT